>JAQFZR010000038.1:0-13152 GCA_034696065.1 Gustavia microcephala | reverse complement strand
AAGGTTAGGTTCAATGTGAAGGTTAGGTTCAATGGGAAGGTTAGGTTCAATGGGAAGGTTAGGTTCAATGGGAAGGTTAGATTCAATGGGAAGGTTAGATTCAATGGTAAGGTTAGATTCAATGGTAAGGTTAGGTTCAATGTGAAGGTTAGGTTCAATGTGAAGGTTAGGTTCAATGGGAAGGTTAGGTTCAATGGGAAGGTTAGGTTCAATGGGAAGGTATGGCCCGATCTGTGCTTTCATTCATTGGGTCTAAACATAAGATATAATAAAAAATATTTAAATTTAAAGTAAATATTGTTTTAAATGTTTTTAATTTACAATTAATTTGTTTTATATTTTTATCTTTAATTTTAAGAAAGAATCGATTTTAAGTTTAGTATAGGACTACAGATGATTAGTTGTTGAGGGTATTTATTATTGGCAGCTATTTTTGGCTATTTATTACATTTTTCAAATAAATACTTCTAAATAATTGTTGATAACATGAAATATATCTAAAAAATTATCGAAATTCATCAATTTTTTCTAAGCTATCGTATAGTAAAGTATTGACTTTTACAGTAACTAAAGTCATAATTCAGAGAACAGGCATTAAGAGCAGTGAAAATGCATAATATTATAAAAAACTAATCATTAATGCAATTACACAACAGAAAATAATCATTAATAATACATAAGCCGATCATCAAATGTCTCGTAAATATAATTTTCAAAATGCAAATCATTTTTATATCAAAAGCTCACCGAATGTTATGAATTGAAAATCATTTTTAAGCCTTAACTTATGCTATAATTATATGATTTTGCAATAGAAACGATGATTTTAAGACGTTGGGTCCACTTACTGATCAAACCTACCCACACATAATGTACTTTCAATAAATCTGTAAACCAAATGCACCACAATTTAGTGATTGGAATGGACTTGAATTTTACATTATTTTTATGCACAGTTTTTTCAAATGATTGAGATATTAGTGCACTGATTGAAATTATTAAATAATTGATTGACTTTCTAAGAAGATTAATGAGATTTTTGAGAAAAATGCAATTCTTAGAAATTATTGATTAAGAATTCAATCGTAAAAGTCTCTAACCGTCGAACCACTACTTCTCAAAACCAAGAAATCACAATTGATTTGGTTCGGACATGTGCTCATAATAGGTGAATAAAGAGTCTGTTCAACTCAGACAACCGGTCGTAGACCTCGAGGTTAACTCTAAATTGTCGAACAGACGGGTGTATATGAATTGTCTTTTTTATTCAATCGGAATCCTTCAGACTGTGAAAGACCCTCATCAATTTTAATAGTGTTGGATATATTGATAATCCCGAATGATAATAAAATGAATGGTCAGGTTCAGTCATAATAAGCAAGGTGATTTCAAAAAATTGATTTTAATTGAATTAACTGCAAAAATAAGCCATTATTTTGCATTCAATAGTGCGTGACTATACATAGTGGGCCTAAATGGTGCCGAATCTAAAATTTGAATTACAATAATGAATGCAAATTCAAATTTCAAAAGAATTGATTGGTTCTGAATCAGTACTAATGCATATGAAATGATGTTATTCTTTGAGTCAACACATTATAATACAATAAATTCATGCCTTTTCAAGTCATCGAATAAATAAAACGTTAATAAAAATTTTAATTCATTCCATTATATCGAATACAGACATGAATTTAATCTTAATTATTTCGATTTGAATAATTACTATTCAGTGTTTAAATTATCCGAATATCGATATAATTTGCAAACTTTTTCATTCTTTATGTTAAAAAAAATTAATCGAAATGTGTTTCATTTTATCCTATATTCACATTCAATTCAAACACAATTAGAACATTATTTTCTATTACGAGACCTGTAATACTGTATATAAGAAACAGCAGTTATTTTGTATGAGACAAAAGTAAGTAGTTTTCAAGTTTCGACTCAAATCGGTTTGAAAATGCAAATCTTCATACATAACAGATTTTAAATATTTATTCAAATATAGTTCTTTATATATCAATAAATGAAAGTGAAAAGTATTGACCACTTAGTAGTCAAATCAAATCCTATCCAAATTCTAGCATTCATTAAACTTATTTATATTATAGTATATTTATTATTAATTTTAATCAAATCAAATAAACATAATTTTTTCTGATAAGTTTTAATTTAACGACTAATTACACTACTAATTATAATACTGAAGCTACCCTGGTACAATGTACAACCAATACTTATTCCAAAATTAATTTAAGAATAGATTATAAAATAATATACTGAAACAAAGAGAAGACTAACTAACTTATCCCTGTATATCCTTAATACGAATAGATTGATTGTGCCAAAATCAATATAACTCTATACACTTTGATAATATGTTTTATTTAAAGTTTATTTGAAATACAGTTGAATCACAATTAAATATAAGTAAAATAAAAGCCAAAAATAGCATTGATTTGCATGAAATGAATACCGAAATACTTTGAATCCTTCAAACTGTAAGAATTTAAGTAATTCTTGAGATCTCTCCCTATTCTTCTTCTTCTCTCTATCGGTCAACAAATCGTACGGAACCTAAAGAAAGACAACTATTTTATAGATATTTTTGAATATATTTCCAATTCATAGGTGAGCCGTCCCTACCATTTGTGGAAGAATACCAGAACCTAACGCTTCACTCTCTTCTTTGGCCGTCTTGGCCCACATGTCGTGTGCGTTCTCTGCCAACCGCTCAGCCATTGTTTGCATATCTCTGCTGAGAGTCAGGTTCGCCATATCGACCGGTTGTGGGTTATAGTCGGCTATTGATATCGATGCTATTGACTCCATTCGCGAGGTCTGGCGGCCGAGTGTCGACTGACCAGATTCTGACTGTTCCACCTTTGGGTTGAATATTACAAAAATACAATTAATTATAGAAATTACGTAAAGAATTAAATTATTTTCCAATCACTTTATATCCCAATGCAATCAATGTTTTGATGGCGTCTCTAATCGGCTCTTTATATCTTTCTTTCTCTCTGTCCGACAAGAGATGGTAGGGTTTGAGTCGTGGGTGGCTTTTCCTATAAGCCCAACTCTCGCCATATTGCCATCCATTCTCAAATTTACGACTAGCCCAGGCGTCGTGATAGTGCTCAGAGAACTTTTGCACCAAATTAAGCATTTCTGGAGTCAAGTTAACCCCCGATATGTTGACGGGTTCGGGATGATAGGGCCCATCGCTCACACCTATTGTTTAGTAGGAAATCATTGAAATTAAATAATACGGTAAATACCATATAAAGAATATGAACTCATTTACCACTTTTGTTGATCATATCGTCTAAATTTGATTGAGTCAAAGAGTAATCGGGTGGAAGTGCTGCTGCAATAGCGGTCAGACAGGGAAGTGATTGTGTGAACAGGTCCGGGTCGTATTCCATTTTGGCCAATGAGTCGAATATATTACTGAACAAAACCATTGTCAGTCTTCTCTCTTCTTCAGAGGCCGTGCCATATGAACCCTGACCTCCACTCGAGTAATATTTGGCACATCTTTCGTAATGAAGGGTCAGAAGCCGTAGAGCAACGGTAGTGTATTCGGTGAGCACTGAGACATCATTACATAATTTACGCAAAAGTCTCAATAGCATTGAGGGTTGCATTTCACGGGTGAGAGCGACCTATCGGTGCATCAAATTAAGCAAATAATTAGAAATTTTTTTTAATAATCAAAATTGAAAGATTACCAGAAAGTCTGAAACACATTCTCTCTGGCCTTTTGTAAGTGTCTTCACTTTTGCTAACCGATAGACAGTATGAAGAGTCGCATCCAATAAATTCGCCCAATTATCCGCATTTGAGAAATAGTAATAGTGTTTGATTAGTAGCGGTAACACAGCGTTACCCAAATACCGGTTGAGAGCCAAAGACATCTCACTCTCCCCTCCGTCGCCCGTCTCTAACATTGTGGCCGCTCTCAGGTCTGGCAAAAAGCCGTCTTCTAGTATTCGGAAGAATGTCTCCTGATTTTCAATACCATAAACCCGTTCCAAAAATAAGACAATCGATTGCTTATGACCCGGCATAAGATTTGTCGGCATATCTGACTTGCCTTCAAATTAGAGCAAAAAAATAAAACATTTTTTCGTTTTAAAAACAATTGTTTATAAGTTATTTAAAACATTATTTAATAAAACGATTAAATACCAGATCTGGCACTCGATTGAAGCAGAAATCTAAGCGACAGAACGCCCTCCAAGTCCTCCATCGGAACTAATGATCGTAATATAGCTCTAGCTCTCAAACATTCGTTTTTTCCCTGTGCTATTGTGGCCGCTTCGGGAGCACAACGGCCTAACACATCAACCAAAGCACAGTAGAAGTTGAGTATAGCTGCGCCTATATCTATGTAGTCTTCGTCGTCCTCTTTAGCCTCTCCTCTCGATATCTTAGCGTCTCTTTCACTCGAAATCTTATCTGACATTTGAATCGCATCTTTAATGGCAGCTAAAAGTCCCGGCCCTTCGCCTCTGAGCGCTGGTCCCAAACATTCGGGCCGTCGAATCAAAAGTCTTATAACCAAATTAGAGTTCTCTTCGACTGACTCTCCGTTAACCCAAACACAAAATCGCAAAAAATCTAAATACCGCTCGCCTTCCACTGGATCCCAACCCACATCTGGATAGCCCTTATCTATTTGCTCTTGATTCGACTGTAGTCCACATCGAGACAGATAAATGGCTATCTTTTCGAGATAATGTTCCCGTAGAGCGAGTGCGAGCTCTGGGTTCTCCATTAGTGAAGAGTAGGCCACGTCTAGAGGGGTTGTGCCTCGAAGTGAAGGACGGGATAATAGAATATTCGAGTGCTCTAATAGAAAGTTCAAGTGATCGAACATTGCTTTTTGGTTGACCCGACCCGACCTGCAGAAGAAGCATAAGAAGCGACAACAGGCCACAACCATTTCGGAGGTGTCGGACATCTTCTCAGTCGAATTAGCCTTTTGTTTGCCTAAAGTATTCATCATTACATCCATTACATTCTCGTGCACCCGAAGGATACGTATGAGGTCCGGGTGCTGGAAGAACACCCTATTGTTCACCAATATCCACAACGAGTAACGCATAATCTCCTCCTCGTCCGGACCCATTTGGACTGACATCAGAGATAAATACAGTTTTATAAGAGTTTCATAAATGAGACCAAATATTTTGATAAAAAGGTTTTTATTTCCCTATTGTTTAATACCTGGTAATAGAGCCCTAACTTTGTTGAGGTATTGGACAAACTGTTCGACATCTGCTTTAGACTTATTGCTGATGACATATGCCTTTTGTAAGGCCTCCATAAGTATGCCGACCCCATTATAACATCTCAATAATAAGTGAAACATTTGCCGAATTAGTTCAATGTCTTCCAATTCTGTCTCTTCAGCCCATTTAATAACTGTTGAGACAATCTTTTTGGTCAATACATCTTCTGGTGGAGGTTTCTCTTCTTCTGGAACTAACTCTTCCTTTAAATTTCGTTCAAAATAAGTTATTAAAAAAATAAATACATTTAACGAATATTTATATATCATTTCTAAACCTTATGTCCAATAGATTTAACACTTTTGACAATAGAAAAGATTTTTTTAGACCACGATTTGTCGTCGCCATTAACCGAAATGCCCGAATCGGAGGACATGTCATCTGATTCTTCCTCCGCCACAACTTTAATCCGATTCATAAGTTTGGAGTGAAGTGAACACAACTTTTCTCTAATCTCTTCACCACAAAGACTGGTGTCTGCGCTCTCTTCAGCAAAGTCTTTGAAGTTTAATATTGATTTCATCTGTTCCTGTGGGGAACACCTAAACTCCCTGGTTTTTTTAGCAGCCACAGCTGCCGGTAGGTCCTCCTGTTTGATTTCAATATAACGGCGCAATTGGTCGGACTGTAGTTCTCCGACATAACTACTGCTGAACGAAATTATTGATTCAACTCTATGTCTGAGCTGTAGATCCAATAAATGGTGCAAAATATGACACATTTGTAGTTTAACGCCTTTCCCAACAAATTATTTCAATTAATCAAATGTTTGGAAAGTTTGGGTCAAAAGTAATGATTTATTAAATTAATAAAATTTATAAATAATAAAATGACTCAAACCTTCTTCTAAACCCATTTGCATCAGTCCTTTCATACGGGGCTCAGCATTAAAGTCGAAGTCGGCGTCAAAAGTCTCCGGATCTATAAGAATGAGAATCCACTCCAAGTCCTGATCAGTTATGCAACCAATGAGTAACAGCTTATCCGCCAATTTGATTAATGGCACGAATAGGTTCTCATTGGAGCCACCAATTGGGTCCCTATTGGGTCGGTTGCCTTTTTTGACCGCATCGTCCAGTGCTTCCATCACAAACTGTTTGAGGACATCGACCGGAAAGTAAGGACTCGACAGGTCTTTAATCGATTCAATTTTGTCGACGCGTTCAGACATTTTCATCTCTGGTCTGATTGAAACGCATTCGAGCGATGATATCGAGTGAACCAGTGATTCATTTTTATACAAAATCTTAAGTCTGTCCCCAACGGGAACTATAAACTCGTTTTGTGTCAATTCTCTGGCGTTTGCGTTAACTTCAAGATGTAATGCAATCAATAGGTCTGCGAATCCAGTCCTTAACGGCCCCGACATGTATTCCGATTCGATCGCATACAGGAGTTGTTTTTCATCGACGTGTCCGCAGATTATATGCGCCGCTCTATTGTTCCCTAAATGTGATCATCAAAAGTCAACCATTGATTATAAACCGGTGCTAAACAACACAAACCTTGAAAACATAAGGCGCCGTATAGCCCAAGTGTGTGGGCGTGAAATTGTAAGAGTCTCTCTCCTTCAATCAGTTCCAGTATATCAATACTTCTGTCCTCTTCTGGAAAATGAATCACCAGTTGAGACACCGGGTCTTCACACAGCATAGACCAGCCCCTGATGTCTGAGAGCTTAAGTGCGTGTGGTTTAAGTGACTTATTGGGCACTCGTGACCATTGATAGGCCTGAAGTGATTGGACTTTGAGTCGTGGCGGACACTGTGGCACCAGATGTTTTTCACTGGTTTTCAATATGGCTGCCGAAAGAGGGAGTGTAGTTGGGGTTCGGCCTAATTCGAACTGAAGACACTCTTTAGACGTGGCCTCAAAAATAATGGCCGGAAATAATTTAATTCCCGGTTCTATTCGAAACTTATGTTTAGTAGGCTTTCCATCTGCCGTAAAGGTCAACATTCCCGTAGAGGTGTCCACATGACAACCCACAAACATTCCTATTAATAGTTAAAACAAAAAACATTACATTTATTATTAAATGAGAGCCCAATATATGCCAATATATACCCTGATTAGATCTCGAGCCCTGTAGTGCCTCGTCTTCATGTACTTCGGCGTAAAGTTTTCCGGCGTTTAGAATATAAGAGTTCTGACGGTCGAAGAAGTCCGATAAGTGTCCGTCTTCTGCCCACACCTGAAGAGTCACTTTACGAACTTTTGAGGCGTCGAATGTCTTGTCGTAATGTTTAAAGTTTGCGGTAACCCAACCACAAAACACATGTGACGGGTCCTGACCCGGGAATATACGTACGCCATAGAAGTACTCGTCCACCAAATCAAGAACAGTGTTGTCCAACATATCAGTGCTCTCATCCGGAAGTAAATCTGTGTCCAGTTTTACTCTCGACCCACGTCTCGAACCCATTCCCGGCCCCATAGTTGGCCTTCTATTACTGCCGGCGCGATCGGGTGACAGAGAGGTAGGCCCTTGTGGCTGATAGGGCGGTGCTAGTCCTCTAAAAGAGGCATTGCTAACAGCGATCGCAGGTGCGACTAACCCATCCATTCCTGTCTCAGCAGCTCTTCCACCGATTCTTTGTTTTTGTTTAGCTTTTTGTTCGTCTTTTTTACTGAAGAACTTAAACGGAGACCGACTCCTGATCTTACGGTCAGCTTCTGTGGGCTCTGCAATCACCGGTGCCTTAAGTCTATTGAGCGCTTCCACACTTGTGGACCGTTTGTTTGCATTAGTCATCATTTGCTGTGCCTGTCCTAGTGTTGGCACCTTTAGCTCATTGTCAAACGACTTTGTTTTAGTGAGAGATCCCTGTCTTCTATGAGTCCACGGAGACTGGTTTGCCATCGGCTGAGGGGTTGGCGTTTCGCCTCCTTCTTCGCCCTCACCTTCAGAATACGTGCGCTGAAGGTCTTTGACGTCAGAAATCGAAAAGCCTTTGATTTGTGAAGAGTTTTGCAAATTTTAGTATAAAAAATGATTTAAATATAAATCTAAATCAATTGCACCCATACCTGACTGAAGCATATGCTGTTCCAGTTTAGCCGAGTGCATAAACCCAACCCTTTCAGTCCTGTTCCTCCTCATACGACGCTTCACTTCCTCCCAACGCGTATTCTTTTCCAACTCGTCTATGAAGTCGTCATGACATGTGACCGGAAGGGACAGTCGTATGAACTCCCAACAGGCCTTTTCTTGGGTCTCAAATAGTTTGTGCGCTATTTTGAGCGCTGGCGGCGAATCACTGCCCGAAGGTATTCGTGTGACCTCAACGTGCGACTCCTCCATCACATCAATGAACACCGGCTCGTCTTTATTGTACCAAAAGGTCATATTTCGGTTCATATTTACACAAAACGGTTGATATCCTTCCTATCAGTCATTCAATACAAAACATTACTTCTTATATAAGTTAAATCATTAACTAATCATTTAATTGGTTTAATTTACCTGAAGTCCACATAAAGTAAAGAATTTCAGAGCATTGATGTCTTGACCAAAGATAAGACGAATTTTTTGTCCATTTCCGAGCGTAAAGGCCGGTATATAACCAACTGAGTCAGTGATTTCAGCAAAAGCACATTCACTTCCAACGGAGTCAAGAAGTAGTTCACCGTTTAGACTAAAACTAATAGTCCGGTCGTCCAGATCTAACATACAGCCCACTATATCTCCTACTTGTGCCTAATATTTAGACAAATAAATCAATTTTTATTTTAAAAAAATTAAATAAAAAATATTTTTAATTCTAAACTTGTTTTCCAAATGATTCGACAGAATTGGAGTTTGATTTTCTGGCATTACATGAATCGAATGCATACGAGTGCTCATCCCCTCCCAATTCAAATGAAGGCGAGAATAAGACATTAGCCCATCCCAGTCTAACAGTGCCACCAGTAGTCAGAATCTCCACTTCGAAATACCATTTGCCAGTCGTTACAGAATATATCTTCTCTGCTCTGTATGTCCTGAAGTCATATCTATTGGGCGTCGAGGAAGTGGTCAAAGTCTTTGAATCAGAGGCCGTGTCACCCGTCGGTGCCTCCAAATTATAACTATAGGCTATTAAAGTCCTGACCTTTTGATATAAAGAATTAATTATATTTTTAAGTCAAACAGTTTGTGATAATAAATGTCTTACAGTTTCCGACGCTGTGTCGACATTAGCTTTTTTGATCATATCGTCCACCAGTTTGTAGGGCACCAGATGTGGACTTCTTCGAGTTAAATGATCTTCAGTGCGTCCATACGTCCAGCCCTGAGCTATACGTTCGGCTGACCATACATTGTGTGTATTTTCTGCCAACAGTTCCACTAAAGTATCCATTTTTGGGTTCAATTGAATTTGTGAGAGATCTAAAGGCGCCGGTTTGTAGCCGTTTGATTGTAGGTATGGGTCGTTCGGCAGTCGTATAGATTTAATACGAGTCGGCTGTTTGTCAACAGTTATTCGATAGCCTTTTGATAAAAAAAAATACATTAAATTTTGAATTAATTTCCAAAACCAAAACTGATGTCAAACCTAAAGCCATAATAGTTTTGAGTGTTTGTAAGGCAAGAGTTGTGTCATATTTCTTCTCCGAAATAGGCAGACGTTCGAAGGATGTAAGACATGGATGTCTTTTATTGATATCATCGCGCAATTCACTGTAAATCCAGCCCCCATTGATTTTATTCGTGGCCCAAATCTCATGTATATTCTCTGCTAACTTGTCTCTAACACTCTCTATATATTGCGGTAAATTTATGTCTTTGGTGTCCACCGGGTTTGGAACAAATGCTGCGTCGTCTACAAGTTGGACACTCGGCCCAAATATAATACCTGAGTTGATATAATAGAAGAAAGTGTTGGACAAAAAATAGACCAAAAGAGTGAAATATTTGATAAAAATTAATATCTCTTCAAATAATTATTCAAACCTTTAGCCGATTCTCCGAATTGAAAACATGGCTCGACTTTGAGCACTTGCATTGGCAGAAGGGTTTGGACTATAGGCGAGTGGCCCTGCGGTGGACCAAACTTAAGCCTCCCGTTGTCGCCACCAAATAGGAAACGACACGAATATTTAGCACTAAAACTGATTACCGGATGAAACATAGCGTCAGTATTGAAGTTCTTAAAACAGCCCCTAATCGGCACTCCATTCACAGTAAATGTGATTAAAGGGATGTTTAGGTCTAATATACAGCCGATCACATCATTTTTTGATAGGTATGGCCTGTCTTCGGGCACTGAACGGACAAAGTTAGGTCTACCCGCGTTCCAAATGTCGGCGCCATCGAAGCCAAACGAATAGACGTCATCTCCAACGCCATTACCGCCCCATTTAGAGCCACCGCTCGGGTATGGGACATAACCTTTAAATTATTAATAAATTATAATAAAATAAAAATATCAAATATATTAAACTAAAACATACCTTTAGTGTTAGCCCACCCGACCCTAAAATGTGGTTCCAAATGAGTGACCACTTCTATGTGGTCTATTGTCACCTCATAATACCAGCGCCTATACATTGCTGAGTGATCTACTTTTCCCACATAAATGTTGGGCCGCATTGATGACACCTGATCTACTAACCGGGTCTGTAGAAGAAGGTTACGACTCGGCAGCAAATTATCACAAATATTATTCTGTGACGATCGCACCTGACGTTCAAAAAGACAGACTATTTATTGACTTATTATATAAGACATAAGATTATACTTACGGCCACTCCATTACCGACGCATAGAGAGCACAGGACATCGAGCACCTTAGGATCGCGTCCATGTTTTTCTAATAAACTAATTATAACTTTAATATGAGTTTCTTTCATCATATTTAGCGCTTCGGGTGAATCAATTAGAACACAGTGTAACACATCTAACATTCCGGTGCCTTCACTCGCCTGTTGTGAAGACAGGGAGGAAAAGAGCCAATCGAGTCGATGAGACTGTGCAAAATGGGCACAATTTGTGTGATTTCCTATAAATTGTTAATAAATATAATGAGAAAATTTGTTAATTTTTTATAAAAATAATAAAAACCTTTAATAATAGCTGCGAGTAATTGATATAAATAGCTGGTTATGGCCTCCCAATTGGAACTGCTCTCTTGGCCGATCAACGCTACTAACAAGCCCTGAGTGGAGATGACATTAATCTTGTCGATGGCCTCCAGAATGAGATTCAAAATGCCTTCTTCTTGGAACAGGTCTTGTCTATTGCGAAGAGCTTTCAATTTGTTTTGTTTCTCTTCGTGATCACAACTGTCCTCCGGTTGAGCGAAATAATTGATCAGATCTTCCAAACACATTACCATCTCTTCCTGATCTGTGTCTGTAAATGGAGGCACAACTGATGGCAGAAGAGAATAAATTAATAGAATATTAGATAAATTATAACTTAAAAGTCATTAAAAATAAAGTTTAAGTTCATTACTAGTGGTCGGCGCAGGACTTGGACTGCTTGTGGGCAAAGGACTGGTGGATCCGCTTCTGGAGCCACTTCTCGACAGTCGTGCTATTCTGGACGTGGCTCTGGACGAGTGCAATGAATCTAATTTAGTGATAAACCGATTGAATTGTGTGCCACACTTTCGGATCACACGAGCAGTCTTTGCCTCTTCCTCTTGAGATCTCGAGAACTCTAATCCGTCATCCATTTTGCCCTCTTCTGACATAATTGCCTATAAATGAAGATAAAAACCAATTAAATTCAAAAATCAATTTCAATAAAACAAATCCAAAATCTATGACTTGTTTTTCCTCGACTTTTCCAACGCCTCTCTTCTTAGTCTCATAGGTTCGGTAACTCAACCAGAGGCCAGTCTCCAAGTGCTGTAAGTAGACGGTTGTGTCACCATATTTGACAAGTGGTGAACCCAACACCTCCTCGTCCTTCTCGTCCAAAACGATTTTCTTGTCGTCTTTGTTTGGCCGCAAACAAAAGCCCGTATTTTCAACTGTAGCCGACTCTTGGGATAACAGACTGATCTCCCGGTTCTCATTGATGCCCAGATAGCGGCCGGTCGTGATATGGTTGATCCGTAGTGGATATCCCCAGTTTATAAAACCGCCCGACCTTTCAATTCATTATATATTTAATTAAAAACTTTTTTAAACAAATGAAAGTTTGAGTCAATTATGAGATAAATGTTTTGATTGATATACCATTTGGTGCGAACTAAGTCCAGACGCCATAGACTCCTGGCCTGACTGAATACAGCCCCGCCCTCATAGACAACCGTGTTACCTTCGGCCGAGTCTGACCAGTTGGCCGGTACTGTCAGACACTCGTCCCCTCCGTGGAAGAACCGGAGCACTTCTCCCCCGAACACAAATCCCACATTCTTGACACGTGAGGCACCCGTACCGAACGGTGCTATTGACCAATGGGTTTGATGGAAACTGGCGTTTACTATAGACTTGTCTGACTCACGAGCCGTGTGCTATTGGCACAGGTATATCAAATTCATGTGGAAATGGGATTAATTAAGAATTAATTAAACTAAAAAGTATTTAATTTACAAATAAAAACTTAAGACTAATTATTTGATGGAAAATATTTGATGAAATTAAAGTTGAGTTACAGTTATTAAAATAGAGTTCATTTCAGTATTGTTTGCAAATTCCTATGGCTTTCAATATATTGAATATTTTTTACATTTTTATACAGTATATTAAACATACAGTATTTGTTTTTAAAGAATTCATTTTTAGACCCCCTGGAATTTTTTTTCTCAAAATACCCTCCCTAAGACCTCACTGACCTTGGGGATCCATGGTATATTATATACTAATTATTTTTAAATCTGTTTAATTGGTATATTCACTCAATAATATAGAGGTT
>JAQFZR010000037.1:0-13207 GCA_034696065.1 Gustavia microcephala | reverse complement strand
TTTTGTGTTTTAAATATTACTAATTTAATGAAGGATCAAAAATAAGCAAGAATTAAAAATGTATATAGGTGATTTTATTTAAAAATTACAAAAAAGACTAAAATGATAGATTGCATCTAGCGCTTATACATGCTTTACATTTATTGTGTAATCCGGGTCTGAATATTATACTAATATTCCTTAAATTTCTTTTAGTTTACTTTTTATTTGATTTCATTATTTTTTATACATTTTTCATTTGAATTTAATTTAAATATATTTTATGACTATTAATGTTACACAAGTATTCAATTTGTATTTAGTTGACAAGTATGTGCTCTCGAGCACCTGTAGGTCATTAGCCGTCACTTATATTTTATAAAAAATTCTTTCTATTATTCAGAGTTTAAGATAAGAATTTAGAAAAAAGAGATTTTGAATATAATTAATGGTATATTCTCTAAAAAATATTCTATTCTATTGTTAAAGAATATTCTTTCGGAAAATATTCGTGACATTTAGTTAACACTAAAAAAATTGAATTTTACTCATAATTTGATTTTGTCTTTATTTTTTACAAAAAAAATATATAATTTATTTAATGGTTTTATAATAAAAAGTTTAAAAAGACTTCAAACGAAATGACTCTAAATTTGTATTACATTTAATTCAAATTAGATTTTTTTTGAATTTTTGAATGAATAAAATTTTGGAAAAAATTCAGTAATTTATGGGTTTTTGAGAAAATATTAGTACAAAGAGCTCAGGGATTGGAGTCCACACCCAATCACACAATAGTTTTGTTATAAAATGCAATAAATCTTTCGTTTGTCAGACATTTCTCTACTCTTTTCGCACTAAAAATGTTTTATTTGGTTTGTCTACAAAACTCACTTACTTTCTACCCTTCCCTCTCTCTTTTCCCCTCCCATTCCATCCATTTCTATCTCTAGATTCTAATGAATGACTTGTTTTCTCTCCAATACTTAATCTCTAATTATATTTCTGTTGCTATGAATCCAAATATTTAACAAAATCCAGACTTAAATTCAATCATAAATCCTATCTTTTTGTTAATAACCATGAAGAAAATGCCCTTTTACTAATAGCGAGAATTTTAATCTTTTTACTATTAACGGGATTTGAGTGACAAAATTGTCCAAAAACTACCTGTGCCAGTTCTTATATTAACAGCGCGATCAATAATCGTTTTGCTAATAACGTTTAAAAAAATTCACTTTTACTAATAGCGAGTATTTTAAACTCTTTATTAATAACGGGAATTTGAGTGACAAAAATGTTCAAAAACAACCTGTGCCAGTTCTTATATTAACAGCGCGATCAATAATCTTTTTGCTAATAGCGTTAAACAAAATTCACTCTTAGTAATAGCGAGAATATTCATCTTTTTACTAATAAAAGAATTCAAGTGAAAGAAATTGTTTAAAAACTACCTGTGCCAGTTTTTATATTAACAGCGAGATCAATAAACTTTTTGCTAATAACGTTATAAAAATGCACTTTTACAAATAGCGAGAATTTCAATCTTTTTAATAATAGCGGGAATTTGAGCGACAAAAAAATCCAAAAACTACGTGGCCAGTTTTTATATTAACAGCGAGATCAATAAACTTTTTGCTAACTAAGACAAATGACAAAAGCACTTTTAAAAACAGTAAGCATATTAAGTCTTTTATTACTAACGGCAATTGTTAGCAAAAAAAGTTAAGTTTTTAAAAATATCACTCTAAAGGCCAGAAAAAGAGAAAAAACTGTTATTTAATGTTTTGAGTTAGAATTTTTTCAATAAATTTCGTTACAAATAAAAAGTATAAATGCTTATACATTCTTATCAAAGAAAGTGATTATAAATAAAGAGAAGTTTAGTTAAAAATTGATTTCTAATATAAAAACATATATCCCATTGTTAAATAATGAAATATGCTTCTAAACCATGAAAATTGATTTTGATTAAACTTTTCCAAATTTTGTTACATTTTGAAAATGAAGATTTCTATTTATCTATTTTATTCAGTTAAAATTGTTTCTTGGAACATATTTTATTATATAACAATGAGATTGAAAAAATTCGGATAAATAATTAAAAGATTATTTGATTGATTATAGAACAAACTTCTTTTCAGCAATACTTAACAGCTTTTGAAAGTATAGTAAAATATTCAAGAACTTTTAATCAAAAATTTTTGTTTGCTTTAGAATTTATAAATGATAACATGTTTATATTTCAATCTATTTGAACACATTATAAATAAGATTAGTTGTATAAGAGTTTCTAACTGTATTGGATACCATAATTTTCAAACTGCCACCGAATCTCTAATACTCGTGGACTTATAATAGAACTCTATGGTTAAAAAGAATTTAATATAAATATGATCTTAGATTATTTATTTTATGAAAAACGAGATAATTATTTTGATGCTGAAATATTTTTATAATTTTTAATTTTAATTGTTATTTATAAAGAATACAAAAAATAAGTAAAAGAATATTTTGTTATTGTAAATGTCAAAGAAATGTTATTGAATTCATTACTTAAGTATTATAGACTTATTTCTTTATTTTTGAATGATTGTCGAATTTTAATTTGAAATGAGAAAAGGACTTGTGCGAAGCATGCGCAGCATGCTGAGTGCAAGTACTTTGACTGGATAAAATTTATTGACATTACATCATAAATTAATTTCAGTTTTAAGTTTTCACAAAAATTATATTTTAAGATCTGAAATTTGTCCAGAAGTGAAACTATAAGTTGTTTATATCTAAAATTTGACTTATGCTAAAATTTCAATGTTCTTCTAAATGTCAATAAAATTCTAGTGAATTACAACAATATTTCTTTTTATATAAATTTGACTGCAGTACTTATATGTGAAATAAGAAGAAAGGGCTTGTGCAAAATGATTGCTGAATTTTAGTTTGAAATAAGAAAAGGGCTTGTGCGAAGCATGCGCAGCATGCTGAGTGCAAGTACTTTTTCACATAAGTATTATTGGAATGGTGTCTCTAAATATTAATGTTCTTCTAACTGTCAATGAGATTCTATTGAATTACAAGAAAATTTCTTTCTATATCAATTTGACTGCAGTACTTAGATTTAAAATTAGAAAAGGGCTTGTGCGAAGCATGCGTAGCATGCTGAGTGCAAGTACTTTTCACATAAGTTTTATTGGATTGGTATCTCTAAATATCAATAAAATTCTAGTATATGTTTAGCCCAAGTATAATTTTTTAAACGCGATTTGTATATTTAGAATTAAGATAAGCAGTAACGTAATTTAAATTTTCCATTATTTTCCTACTACCTTTCCAAACTCCACCAAATATCAAATTAATAATAAATATATATTTGTTTTTGTGATTGATATGCGAATGCAAATATTTTAAAATAAAACAAACCCAATTATATTATTTGTTTCTTTATTATGAACATGAAACGGGCAAGGAAGATCTTATTGCCGTTCGGTTATAGCTTGTTTTAAATTATTCACAAATTTAAGCATGTACTTGGCCTAGTCGGTAATTATTACTAATATCTTTTCATATGGTATTTGGTTGTCGAATAAAATATTGAGTGATTCTATAAATAATTTATGCATATTTTTGTTATTTGGTGATGAGTCCAAATTTTTGCTGAAAAACACCATTGATTTTGATGGCATACCATCAAGCACACCAACCATTATATTAACAATTGAGGACCTATAAAGTTTAAACTTTATATTAATTTGTATTTATATAAAAATTATACTAGCAAACATTTCTTAGGGATGGCCAAGAGGGGAATAGCTAAAAATACCCCCTGAGTCAAAAAATTTTTGTTTTTACAAATTATCTAAATAATCAAAAATTTAATTTAAAATAACAAAAATGTTATAAGACATAATGGATGTTGATCATTTTTTCAAAATTTAATTATTTTAAATTTTATTCATTTAACAAACATTTTTTGCATGAAATCAAATTTAAACAAAATTTCTGTGAGTTTCTGTCTTTGAGATATATAGATTCAAAAATTACCGTATTCCCTCACAAACAAGTACATGTGCTTATAAAGTGAATTTGATCAATTAGTTCGGTGCCAGGCAAACTTATGCAGGAAACCCCGGGCCATAACAAAAATATTTTTGTAAACTGACAGTTAACTCTTTATATTGTAACAAATATCAAACTTATCTTCTGAATATATTTTCGCAAACAATAATTTAAAGTGAATAATAGTTTTTCTAAATATCTATAATATGTATCAAAACTTTAGTAAATGATTCATAATATATAAAAGAAGGCTAAACATGCATAAATTTAAACTTTAAACTATTATATCTAAATTTGTATTCTTATGCATACATTAAAACTCAATGTAAAGTTTTGGTACATATTTTTGATAATAAGAAAACTGCTATTCATTTGTAATCATTATTTAGTAATACTATTAATAACCCATTCATAAGTTGAGTTCAGACATTTGTCAATAAATTATTGAGATAGTTATTGAGCAAATTATTGGGATACTTTTCCATTGCATCTCACAAAACTTATTATCTACATTGATCACGTGTTAGATTGCCTGGCATTGATTTAGATAAATTTTGCTTAAGGTTTCATAATCACATGTGCTTATAGACAGAGTTAAAAACACATTTGCTTTTAAAATGAGGTAAAACTAAATATGATATTAAATCCTCACTTTTAAGCTATTTGATTATACCTCAGGGTATAAGTACATGAAGTCAAATTCATTTTATTAGCATATGTGCTTGTATGCGAGGGAATACGGTAATAAAACAATAATTCATATAAATTCAAACTATTTTAAAAATTAATTTAATTATTAATTTTTCATATATGTTTCTATATAAATCGATTTTATAAATCGAAATAACTCACAGACCGAAAGTTTATTGTTTAAATTTGATTTTATGCAAAAAAATGTTTAGTAAATGAATAAAAGCTAAAATAATTAAATTTTGAAAAATTGATCAATATCCATTATGTACTTTCTTCCTTGAAACTTTATAAATCTAAATATATTTTATTCAGACATAAATTTTTAGGGAGGGGGTCTAAACTTGTTAGTATGTTTTCCGATAATTAATAATTTTTAACCTTACCTATTAATTATGGACTCATCTATAATAAAATATAATTGATTATTTCGAATTTTATTCTTAATTTTGGTTAAAGTATCTTGATATACTTTATCTAAGTAGATCAGACGTAATGTTGACTCATTAGGCAATTTTTTGCCAAAATATTTTTCAAAAAAATTAATTAATGGTTTTTTCTTTAACGCATTTAGTGGTATTCCTGATTGAATAAATGCTTTAGTCATGTCACGAAAAAAATCACTATTATTTTTAATAATATTATCAGGGTTTTGTGCCCTTTCATATGCTTCGCAACTTATTTTGTGTTTATTTGTTTTCAAATGTTTTTTCAATAATTTGGCAAAACTATTATCAATTTTATAATCACAACACAAACAAAAAATTATATTATTTCTAACTGTAATAGTTTTATTGTTTTCAATTAATTCTTTTAATATTTTAGAAATTCTTTTAATTCCTGACATTTTTAATAAAAAAAAATTATTATTAATTAATTAATATTTTATATTTTTTTTATTAATTAGAACTATGGATACTTTTGTTTTTGTTTTAATCTCAAAATTAAATTAAACTTTGATACATTGACATTTATTCACTATTAATGCTAATATTTTTCATTTCTTATAAAAGTGATTCAGATCGTAGTATAAATATGAATCACAATTAAAAGATTAGAATAAATTTATTAAAAACATCTCATATTTTATACCTGTATATAATACAAGTCAACCTATTGTGAAGATTTTTAAATAGGACCTGCTATTGGGACCAAAATTCGCTTTCTACTTATAAGCTATTTTATTTAACATTAAATTTGTTTATAGAAAAAAACGACATGTCTGAAATTTAATCATTAGCATTCAAGTGTATTTTAATTACTCATAATTGGATGGTTATCTGTATTTTTTTATTCGAGCATAAACAAGTTTACGACTTATTTATTAATTATCAAAGTATCACAGTTTTTAATAGATACACAACAATTGATAATTAATAATCTTTGCAATTGGCAAAGTGTAGTCCACCGCTGATATTTCTTAAGGCCATATATTTTTCTGAGTCTCCGAACCGACCTAGGCAAGACTCGAACTCACAACTTCTACCTAGAGTCAAACGCACCACTGAGTCGAGCACTCTAACCACTCACCTACCTAGGCCGATGAATGTTATATGTATTTGATTTCAATGAAACCAATATATGATTAAAATTAATTAAAAGCTTTCTTTCAACGTGTAAAATATAAGTAAAATTTAATAATAAACGTTCATAAAAGTAAATTAGTTAAGAAAATATTTCAATGAATCAGATTTTAGAATTCTGAAAGAGTTATTTTTTCAAAACAACATTCAATTTAAATCAAAACTTTATGATAGCAGTTTATTCTTAAAATTAAATTCAAATATTATTTCAATCTTTTTATTGAACCGAAAAATTATTTTCTAAAATATTAGCTGCTGATATGAGGTTTAAAGGGTTAAAATAAGCTACAAAAATTTAAATAATTATTTTGAAATTTTATCATCAAACTGTAACTTATTTATTATAAATAATATTCAATAATATATACAAAAATTAAAAATTTATAAATATATTAAAATTTTTAATGTATTAATTCAAGTTAATTTAGATTATTATAAATATTTCTTATCTTAACTTGTTTAAAATTTTATTATCAAAATCACACATATTTTGTAGACAATTTTAAAGCCATTAAAGCCTCCATCAGCAGATAATATTTTCAGAAAATAATTTTCTAGATTCAATAAAAAGATTGAACTGGTAGGTTTTTTGAAGTTGAAGTCTAAGCTCAAAACAATGCGTTGTAAGCGTAACATACTTAAACCGCTTTAGATAACACAATCTTATTATTTTAAAATTTTTTAAAAATGCATATTTCGGACACACAAAACTAAATTATTATTATATTATAAATAGGAACCGTAGAAAATGCCAAAAGAGATTATTTTATAAATATTTACAATAATTGTTCGAAATATAAGTATAAAATATAAGATGTATTTTATAATTCAAATTTAATCATTTAATTTTTAGTAAAAGTTTTATTAAACATTTAAGAGTAAGTCGAAGTTATGCTTCATATATAAATTATTTTCAAAATACTGATTAAAAGTTAATATATGAGTTTAATATTACAATAAACTTTTATTGTTTGACATTTAAACAATAATTATTAATTTCTTTAATTAATTTAAACGTGATTTAAGCTTATGCTTTCACTAAAATGTTTAATAAAACTTTTATCATCTGAGTCAAATTTAAATAATTAAATTTGAATTATAAAATACATCTCATATATTATCCTTATATTTCTTACATATAAACATATTTTTATACACTTTTTTGGCATTTCTGCGGTTTCTAATTATAAATTTAACATTGAAATTAAATTTTAATAATTAAAACTCTTGAAATTAATATTTATTATAAATTGTTAATTTCTTTCATAATAATATAATTGTTATATTAATTAATCAGTTTTGCAATTTAAATCTTCTATCTATTGTTAAACGTGTTCAAGATAATTTTTACTTGAAGAAATTACAAATGTTTTTTAGTAATTTTTCTATATTATTAATAGGAAATACCAGCTAACGGCTTAACTATAACTCACATCTCACCTCATATGCATGGATTCGGTATGAAAATATAATGTTAAATTAAAATTCCTTATGAATTTTGTAAAAGTAAAATTTGAATATTTAACATTTACTTTTTTACAACTTTACAAGAAAAACTTTGTCTAAAAACAAGCACATTTATTAGTTTCTCAAGCATTGTTCGGTTTAGATTATTATTTATTAATTCTTTAAAACTTCTTATAGTTTGATAAATTTCTCTAAAAAAGCTAATTATATAATAAATTTATAAAATTAACTTAAAGTTCTGAATTATGTAATTTAATTTTATTCATTCATACAAAGGCTACAAATTCAAAATTCGTCATTTTAGAGGAGACAAAGAACTTCCTGTCATATTTGAAATGTTTAATTACACAGAGAGTTCCAAAAAAATTTTTACATTGAAAGATAAGGTGAAATTTTTATCTGAAGATACTTTGACAGTTGAATGTACATATAACACGAGCTCAATAGAACATGCTATAACAACAACGGTTAGATAATTTTACGTTAGGATTGGCAAAAAATTTGAAAAGAAACAACTTTAATGTTTGGAAATTATGAAAATAATATGAAACATTAATATAATAGACATCAGAAATAAATTCCAAATATCCTTACATTTTTAAACTTCATTTTTTTAAATTTCATATTTATTGGATTTTTCTAGTTTTAAACTTATATATAGTGCTTAACAAAATATCTTTTACGCTAAAATCGCAAATATTTACCATGTTAATTATGAAAATTTTGAAAGTAATTTTTTTTGCAACTATGGAATTACAGTAAGGAACTTCAATAATTTTTTTTGATGTGGCTTGCTCAGTTTGTTTTTTGAATGCAATTTTACATGATTAACCATATTTCAAAAATTAACCAAGGTACATCAATTTTTCTTAATATTATCAATGTTAATTAATATTGCAAAAAGTAAATTTGAGAATTTGAATTTAATTTGGTAATTTTCGAGTAATTGTGGAATAAACTTTAAAAATTCGTAAATTCCAATAGCCATTACTTTTCAACCTGATGAGATTTTTCAAACATTTCTAAAACATTTTATTTGTTATTAAAAGTAGACAAAAGTTTGTATTCACAAAAATAATTTTGGCGTTATCTTGATACTTTAATTTGATAAAATTTATTCCCATTTAAATTTTTTAATGAGAAATTGATAAAATTAAATTAATTTTAATGAAAATATTTATTATTAAACAACATTTTAAAAATTAAAGTATCAAGATAGCTCCAAAATTATTTTTGTTGAATACAAACTTTAATCTATTTTTAATAATAAATAAAATGTTTTAAAATGTTTAAAAAATCTCATCAGGTTAAAAAGTAATGGCTAATGGAATTTACGAACTTTTGAAGTTTATTCCACAATTACTCAAAAAATACCAAGTTAAATTCAAATTCCCAAATTTGCTTTTTGTAATAACAATCGATATTGATAATAATAAAAGAAATTTTGATGTACCTTGATTAATTTTTGAGATATGGTTAATTATGTAAAATTGCATTCAAAAAGCGAACTGAGCAAGCAACATGAAAAATGTTTTTTTAAAGATCTTTACCGTATTATAAGGAAACCATATCAAGATCAACAATTTTAAAATTAACATGGTAAATAATGCGATATTAGCGTAAAAGATCTTTTGTCAATTACTATAGATTTAAGTAATAACATTTCTTATATCAAACAAATTTTTTATTCAAAAATATACATGATAAAATTCTAAACTTTAATTTATGTCAATAGATCGCAAATTTAGCCAATCCTGTATATAATTTTTTATTCAATTAATTATATTTACTAATAGGATACGAAATCAACAAACGAGGAAATGTGTTTCGGGATATTTTATTATTATCCTTTAATTAAAATATCTCCTTTCTGTTTAAGTATTTTTGACAAAGATACTATTATTAATGTTGATGAAGTTGAAGAAATAGCAGGGTAGTAACATTTTCGAATTCTACAATATTGTATATAAATCGCTTAGAATTTAAAATTTTATATTTATATTTTGTATGTATTGTAAATTTATTTTAATATACAGTTGTTGTAAACAAATTTAACTTTAGATGAAATATTATGTTTATTATAGATATCCAAACGACCCCGTACCAACTATAATTAAACCTGATTGTTTTAAAGGCCAAAAAATTCAAGATTATATTAAAAATAAAAAGAATTGGAGAAAAGACATTCAATATTTGTTACAATATTCAAAACAGAGAATGCTTTGTAGTTTTGCTTTAACTGGAGATAAAGATTCCAAAATAGAATATGTGGGTTATCCGACAAATTCAATTCCCGCAATTGCAAATAACTGATCTGTATTGAGCAAAAAATTAAATAAAAATATTTGTCCAAAATAGATTAATGGATTGGATATTTAAGTCACAATAAATAACTAATATTATATTCGTTATGTTTACGCAATGACTATATATTAATAGTTTATATTTAATTATTGATAAGACATATAGTAATTGCATGAACATCTATTTAGCAGGGATGGCCAAATGGGGGTCTAGCTCAGATACCTTCCTAGAATTCGAAAATCGAACAAATACCCCCTCCCTAGAATTTGCTCAGCAGTACCACCCCTTCGTTGAAAAAATGTGGAAGTATTTGGCGAGAAGCGCCCAAATTTTGAAGTTTTGAAAACGATGACGACCAAAATTGAGTTTTGTGAGAGATGGTGCCTAAAAACTGAAGCCAAAATACAATCCCCTAGATTAATCTAGGATTTTTGTCAAAATTCTCCCTGCAACCCTCCCCCTAGACATGACTTCCCTCGGCCATCCCTAATATTTAGGCTATACCCCCTTTCGCCATCCATGGTTTAAAATTATTTGACATATTTATATTATAATTTCAGTTTATTCAAAGTTAACTGTAATACTAAATAAATGTTTTATATTTAAAAATTCATGTAAATTAAAGAAAAATAAATAACTATTATACTGACTATAAAGGGTCTAATAAATAATTATATTTCAAAACTTTATTCATAAAGTATTTGTCACCATATAATTAATTACCGTATATTGGAAATGGAAAAATTCTAATTATCAATAATTTTATGAAGAAATTTTTATATGGCCTTATAATTAGAGGGCAGAGGTGAAGGCAGTAAATTAACACCTTTATTTATGATAAAAGTTTATTATAATCTATGCCAGGTACAAAATAATCAACGAATAATTCACGTATTTTGATAATAATGACAAATGTGTTACACTTTTATTAACAGCAAAAATTTAAATTCCATTTTTTATAATAGTTATCTGAGTAACAAAATTGACTTCAATTATTAGCAATAAATTTCAAATTTTAAAAGTTGACTTTTGTAAAATAATCATCATAAAGGCCATAAAAAGAGAAAAAACAGTTATTTAATATTTTGTTGTAGAGTTTTCTCATTAAATTTTGTTATAAATTAACAAGTTTAAGAAGTCGCAAGCTAGACTTATTATGACGAATGAAAACTATTAAACTTAAAATTTAATTAATAGTTAATTAAATATGAAATTTTTATTAAGATTTTAAGATTATATGAAAATTAAAATTTTTGTCTAATTATTAGTTTCACTAATAATTATGTTCACTGTTTTTTCTGTATTAAATATTCCCCTATCAATTTAGTGTAAAGATTTGTATTGACTTTAGGCTAAGTATATGACATTTTTAAAACTAATTTCTAAAATATTATGCAAGGTAAAACTATTTTGTAAACAGATTATGCAACTTTATGAAAAATAGAAATTTTTGAGAAAAAAATTAATGGGCAAGACTTAATTTTTTTGTGGGCGGGGCCAAAAAAGTAGGCGTAAATGGGCGTGGCCAACAAACTTTTTACTCAGTTTTTGATGTTGGTCAAGAAAATATATATATTTGGAAGGTTAGTTCAAACCCAGGTGAATAAAAGTCAGCCCAACAGTTATTTGAAAATTAAAGTTTTGGCACTAATTTTCACCAGGTTTCTGATGTAATAGAACAGTAGTTTATCAGACTTTCCTATTCTACTTTTTTATGTACTATAAGATTCCGAAATCAAAATTACAAAATACGGAATTTTTTTTAAAATTTAAATTTTGGCGCTAATTTTTACCAGGTTCCTGATGAAATAGAACATTGATTTTTTGTGTCCTATCTTAGTTTTTAAAGAACTTTAGAAATCCGAAGTCAGAGTTTCAAAATTCAATTTCCTTCTATGACCAACAGACAGACAGACTTAACGAATTCAAAGACGAACAAAATTTTTGTTCGTCAAAAATTTATGTGCGTATTCATAATTAGTAAAGAAATTGATTTTGTGTAGAGAGAATTGAAGAATTATTTATGTGATGTCTCAAATTATTTGGTATTTTTAACATATAACTGATGTAATTATTTACATCTTTGTCAATTTTGAATACTTTTCCCATTTGTGTTTTAATGGTTGAAAATTAAAATTAATATTTTATTTAAAAAGTATTGTATTGAATAATTTTAAAGTTATTTAGTCACTTATTTAGTTTCACTGTTAATTTAATTACGTTAATATAAATTTTTAAAATCTATGCTCATTATTTATTATATAATTCACTTTATATTAATTGCTCTAATTATATAGACATTAATTTAACAGGGCCAATTTTTTAAGTTGAAATATAAATTCAAAACTATTAGTGAATTAATATAGATTTATAGTGGAATAATTTTTAAAAATAATTTTCTGCTCAGAAAAGATCAAGATAAAAAATTTATTACTGTAACAATTAAAATGACTATTTTCACTAATTTTTTATGAGAATTTTAGAATATTATGAATTATATTATTTAAATTAAAATTATGATATTATGATCAAACTTTTAAAAGTTAACTTTATTTAAAATAATTTAAAAATTACAAAAATAAATCAAGATTATTTCATTAAAATAGGAAATTATTCCATTACAAAATGTTTCATAATAATTTCTATTTTAGGCATGAATTTTAATTTAGCATAGCTAACATCAATAAATAATTTCACTTTAATTACATACATTATATTAAATGTTATAATTAGTTTACAAAAATCGGGAAATCAATATTTTAGAAAAACACTAGAACGTAAATATTGTTCAAAATTAGAGTAATTTAAAGTTGTTTTATTTCACCGAATTTCCGATTTTAGCGAAAGTTTTTGATGTTACCCGAAAATATACATTTTTGTTTTATTACCAATGTAAGCCACATTATATGGCTTTTACACAAATTCGTAAGAAATTTTATTACTTAAAATCAATTTGGGACAAAATAAAAAAATTTTAAATTAAGTAATTATTTTTAGTCAAATTCAATTAAAAGAGAAAATATCACTATATCTTAAAACAATTGTTAATATTGAGACGAATCGAGTCTTACAAACATTCTCACCAAAAGTCTAACTATAACTCAATGTTAATCACTAAGAATTGTTAC
>JAQFZR010000036.1:0-13382 GCA_034696065.1 Gustavia microcephala | reverse complement strand
GAAGGAAGTCAAGTCGAGGGGAAGGTATTTTGGGGAAAAATCCTAGGGGGGTCTAGTGGAGGTATTTTGGCTTCAAAGTGTGGGAAATTTTGACATTTTATTATAAGTTTGAATAAATTTGATTTTATTTAGATCTTAAAAAATACTCTTTCACTATCATCTAAAATATAGCCATAATTAAGAGATTAAATTATTTGATATACAGATGTATCAATAAATGACCTGTCGCTGATTGCACATACAGATAACACAATTGATTTCATGATAAGTCAAAGAGTCACACATAAGTAGAAAATTATTGATATTATAATGTGATTTAATATAATTTGCTTATTATTTATCATATAATCTTTGGGTCAATTATAACAAAAAAAGAGTTGTATTTTTCAAATTTTATTGAAAAATATTTTTTTTTGTGAAAAAACATCAAATTCTTTCGGAGAGATAAACATAATTACGAGGAAATGAAAAAAATCTTAACACAACAACAAACAAAATTATAATTTAAAATCTAAAAACAAAAACAAATGTTAATTATTTTAAAAAAAAGAGCATAAGATTAACGAATAAAGGGATAGAGAGAATATATATATATGAGGAAGAGTTACATCCCTTTTAGCTCAGGAGTTATGAAAGCGGACAGAAAGGAGAGGGTGAGAACACATGGAAATGAAATTATTAATCATAAGCCCTATTATTAAAGACTCTCCTATTTTGTTGTTCGTGTACTCTATTATGACATTTGGCTGAAGACCTACTGTTGTATAACTGTATAACTAGAGGCACAATAAAAAACACACTCTTTTATAATACATATATTGCAAAGACTTATTTTTATCAGTCGTCTTTATTATATTACTTTCAACTAATATTTTATTCTATAGCTGTTCTAAAAATTTCATGTATACGCATATATTTTCGTAGACATTCCTTTACACATATACTGAATAACTATACTATTATATAACTAAATTCAGTGTAAACTCAAGGTCCAGATGTTCACACAATACTATTGAAATCTCTGACCCTTTAAACGCCTAAAGCTATTAGCAAATGTATCTATTGTTAGCTCACCGGACACTAACTTTTATTTATAACCTTAACTTAAACCTAATTCTTAGACATATATTATAAGCACATACATACAACACAAATATTCCTTAAATTCTAAATTACATAACATCTGTCCTTTAAAAACATTCTTTAAACTCCTGTTCTATCCAATAGGAAAACACTATACTGGCCGGTGGCCAATGATTGTAAGCCTGAGGTGGGCTCTTATATCTTAAACTATGTTATAAAACCTTATGTTATCTAAGATTTTGGAATCATTCCTTACTCAATAAACTTGTATAACGTTATTTTATATCTAATTCTTGTGTAACAGTATTTAACTATGTTTAGTGAATAAAGAAAACTTTTTAAAACAATATACAAACCGACTCTTATTCAAAAGTCCATTACAATTTGGAGGTCCTACCGAGACCGCTAGTCAACAGAACTTCAATTGTTTCAACGAGTGATTTGGTGCTTTCTCTTATGCCGGCCCTAGAGAAACCCCTCTTCCTCGTATGGCACACATGAGAGATATATGCCTAAACGGAACACAGAGAGGAGCAAAGATTCAAAGAGTTGAACAGAGGTTAGTAAAAAGTTCTGGTTGTTTTGTGGTACTCGCCGTCTGCCGTCTCACTTCTTGCTGTGGAACCTTCGAGACTAGAGCGTCACTGGTTCTTCGGAAGAACGTCTTTCGACTTACGGGACCCACCTAGCGGTATGTTTAACTAAAGATTAATGGTGAGAATAAGATAGGGGAGTATTTTGTTTTGATATTTTAATACAATTATTTACTAAACTAATTATTGTTCATAAGTCTGTTTATTCAAGTGTTTAAGTGATAAAGGTTAAGAAAACTATGCATCGAAGTGGAAGAGGTTCACCAGTGGTTGGGTCAGGAGGAGGACAGCAACCCGGAGGAGCTCAGATAACATTAGCGGATGTGAGACGAACTGTAAGTGATGCTGTTTCAGGCAGTTTAGCCATTGGGACAGGTTTTAAAATTAATAAATATTATGGAGCAATTAGTGCTGAAGCGCGTGATTGGGTTGAGTCTTACGAAGACACAACCACATTGAAAGGTTGGGATGACGGTCAGCGTCAGACCAATTTCAATCAATTCTTAGAAGGCAACGCACGCATATGGTATAAGCTCAATGTCAAGCTTGCAGCTCATCCACCTGCGGATTGGGCGGCATTAAGAGCTCTCTTTCTAGACTACCATGTGCCGCCAGATAGAGACAATGAGTTGCGCGAAAAGATGGTTAACCGCAAGCAAGGCAACGAAGATGTCAAACAGTACATTACTGAGAAACGTCTTCTTTGTCTTGAATTAAATCCATTAATGACATTCAATGAGAGAAAGCGCTATATCATTGAAGGTCTGCACCCAGAGATCAGAGCTACTATCATGCATAAAGAAAATGCAGATTTGGCAACTCTTGAGCGCAACGCATATAATATCGAAAAGGGTCTCAAAGAGACTGGAAAGTTGACTCATATGTCGAGCGATAACAAGATTGAGAAAAATCTTGAAAATATAACTGATAAACTCGAGAAGTTAATAATTGAGAGCACTCACAATAGAGATCGAATAACTGAAATCGAAAGAAATAGTAGACCTGTGGAACGGAGAAATAATGAACGACGTGATAAGTACGGTCGCAGAATAGAAGACAGGTCTCGAGATCGATTTTCAAACAATTCTTCTTTCAATTCTAGAAGTCATTCTAGAGAGTATTATAATAGATCGCGCGATAATAGTAAAGGTTCCGAAGACGGAACGAATGATCACCGACGAAATTTAATTATGTCGGAAAACCAAAACACCAATTCAAATAACTCTATTTTGAAGAAAAGAGTTGATTTCTCAACTGCGCGTAAACTAAATGATAGTCGCGATATTAACGGCGATATAAGATGTTTCGTATGTAATAAAAAAGGTCATTATGCGCGCGACTGTAAATTTAGAAATAGAGATCGTTCGGGAGATAACAGATATAGAGATTACTCAAGAGATAATAGTTCTCGAAATCACACCAGAGATAATAGTTCTCGAAATCACTCAAGAGATAATAGTTATCGAGATCGTTCAATTGATGATAGTCATCGATCGAATGCACTGCAAGAATATCTCTCAGGTCCCGCAAGAATGATGAGTAAAGAGCTAATATATCAACCTGTATATATTAACGGTGTCAAAGTCTCAGCTTTGGTTGATTCAGGTTCTGCGGTTTCATTGATTGATCGAAAATGTGCTGAAGACCTCAATTTAAACATTGAGTCATATTCAGGCAGAACCATAAGAGCAGTAAATGGAAACCAAGTTTTAGTTACTGGAGAAGTGACAATTAAAGTAGAAATACCTTTTGAAGGTTTATCAAAGAGCACTGAAATAACACCAGCAATTATTGATAACTTTGATTATGATCTTCTTTTGGGTAATGATCATAACCAGAAGGCTGGTATATTCATAGATTGCCGTGAAAAGCGTTTAGTATTACCAACAATAGAAGGTAATTTGAATTACGCATTGAATGACCTGTTGGACATAAAGTCAAAAAATAAAGTACACTTGGCTCGCGCTGTACGTTTGCGCCCAAATAATATGACTTATGTTAAAGTTATTCCAACTAATAAATCACAAAATCGTATTGTCTGTTGTAACGTTCAGACAAGTAGCCGACTATTCAATAAAAATAAAATTTATGTATCGGATTCTTTAGTTGACTTCAGTAAAGGTAAAGCTTGTGTAGGAGTTGTTAATTGTAATCCATATAGTGTAAGTTTGAAATGTGGTACAATTATCGGTACTTTCAACTCTGGGATTGAAAACATCGAAACAGAATCGGATAAATTTGATTCTTCAGACTCAGAATCTGACTCAGAATATGATTATGTTGAAATAAAATCATGTGAATCAGATCTAGAAACTGATTCATATGAAAAGCAAAATGAAGTCAGAGTTAATGTAGTTTGTAATTCTGATTCTAAAAGTTCCGGAATAAAAAGAAAATATCTTTATGAGAAAAGTTCTGGCTTTATTGATATATCAGGGGGTCAAATTTCTGTGAACCCTGATTTGAGTAATAGTGAAAAGAAAAGATTACAAAATCTTTTGGAAGAATATAATGATATATTCTCATTCGATGATAGTAAACTCGGTCATTGTCGAAACAGTCAATTTCAAATCAGACTAATTGACGAAAACCACCCACCAATACGTATTAAACCATATCGGTACAGCTTTGCTCAAAGAGAGATCATCAATGATCAGGTTGACAAATGGTTGAAATTAGGTGTAGTTGAGCAAAGTCAAAGTGAATTTGCGTCACCGGTGGTTTTAGTGGACAAAAAGTCTACCGATAATAGTGGTAACAAAGAAAAGCGTTTATGCATCGATTATCGATATCTGAATAAAATAACGAAACCAGAGATATACCCAATGCCAGACATTCAATCGATTTTAAGTTCTCAAGCTGGTAAAATTATTTTCAGTTTGATTGATGACAATCAAGGTTACAATCAGTATGAAATAGCACCCGAAGACCGTCACAAAACTGCTTTTTGCACTGAAGACGGCTCATATCAATTTAAGCGTTTACCCTTTGGTTTCATGAATGCACCTGCATTCTACCAAAGAGAACAGTCTCAGATTTTTCGTGACTTAATTATGAAATCTGTTATTATTTATTTTGATGATAAATTTATTTCAAGTAAGTCTTTTGACTTACATTTGAACGACATTAGAGAAGTTTTTAACAGAATACGTAAATCTGGTTTAACTCTTAAAGCCAAAAAATGTATTTTTGGTCAGTTCTCAATTAACTTTTTGGGTTATATTATATCAAGAGATGGTATAGATTCTGACCCTGAAAAGATTAGAGCCATTATGGAGTTCCCAACTCCAACAGATCTTAAAAGTGTTAGGAGTTTTGTAGGTTTGGCCGGATTCTATAGAAGAAAAGTACAGAACTTTGCTATAATAGCAGAGCCACTCACTAGACTAACGAAAAAGGTTACTGATATATGTGAGTCAAGTAACAGAAGAATTAAAATAAGTGACATCGGTAGAGTTTTCAAATGGGAAAACGATCAAATAAAAGCATTTGATACGCTTAAGAAAGCTATTTGTGAGTCACCTATTTTAGTCCATTTTGACAACAGTTTACCTGTCGAAGTGCATACTGACGGGTCACTGAATGGAATAGGTGGTGCTTTATATCACAGAATAGATCAGGACTTGAGACCATTCTATTTCTTAAGTTATTTACTACATGGAGCAGAGAGAAACTATTCTGCTCCTGAAATTGAGTGTTTAGCTGTAGTAAAAATAACTACAAAATGCAAACAATATCTCATTGGGAAACCATTTGAGATAATTACAGATTGTTTAGCTCTTAAATGGATGTCTGAGAAAAAATCACTCAATAATCGCATTCTTCGTTGGTCTCTTCATATGCAAAACTTCATTTATACTGTGAAACACAGAAGCGGTAAACTGAATGTTGTTCCAGACGCATTAAGTCGTTTCCCTGTGTCTGAAGGTGAGGTTCACGAAGACAATGTTGAGAGTCATTGTCTATTATCTGAATCAGTGAACGATTCTCAAGGTTCGGAAGTCATACCAAATTATGACATATTTGTCGAACATCAAAAGTCAGATCCACTTTTTGGCAAAATATATAAAATGGTTTTGAGTGATAAATGTGAACCTTCAATATTAGACATATATGTAATCAACAATAAAACATTAATGAAAAGATCTAAAGTCAAAAATGAGAAATCATTACTGGTTTGTGTACCTAATGATTTAGTTTTGGATATACTTTATGCATATCATGATGATATGATAGGTGGTGGCCATTTAGGTAAACAAAAGACTTTAGACAAGGTACGCAAAAGGTATTTTTGGCCAAATATGACAGCAGACATAGAACGATATGTCAAAAGCTGTAAGGACTGTCAGTCCAAAAAGGTGCCATTATTACCTAAAGCAGGATTAATGGTTCCGATTCATTCTGAATCACCTTTTGATATGATTGGCATAGATTTCTTAGGAAGATTTAAACTGAGTCTTAAAGGGAACACTTATATAATAGTAGCCACAGATTATTTTACGAAATGGGCTATAGCTGCGGCAATTCCAGCGGCAACGAAGGAATATGCTGCAGATTTTGTCATTGAACAAGTTATCTGTCTTTTTGGAACTCCTCGTATATTGCTATCTGACAGAGGAGTACAGTTTAGATCAGGATTTAGTCAACAAATATATGAGAGACTCTCAATTAAACACGTAATGACAACTGCATTTCATCCTCAATGCAATGGGTTGACTGAAAAATATAATCAGACATTAGCTAAAATGATGTCGATGTATGTGAATAAATCACAAGACAATTGGGATAACAGTGTCAGTTGGGTTACATTTGCTTATAATACCTCAGTGAATGCCACTACCGGTTTCACACCTTTCAGAATTCTTTTTGGAAGAGAGGCTTCCCTCCCTTCAGATAGAGTAACGGGAGTGCCAGCAATTGGTTACCCACAAGAAGTAGATTATATTAAATGTTTAGATAAATCGATTCAAAACACCCATAAAATAGTTAAGAAAAACATTGCATTAGCTGCAGAGCGGAATAAAACCCATTATGACAAAAAACATAGAGAAGTGTTTTATAATGTCGGGGATAAAGTCCTGGTATACTATCCGACAAGAATAGTTGGTCGTTCCGAAAAATTATTGCACCCATTTCATGGCCCCTTTGTTATTACTCGTTGTGCAGATAATGGGGTTAATTATGATGTCGAGGGTTCTAGGGATGGCAAACGCTTTATATTAGATAGCGTTCACGTCAGTCGTATTAAACCATACAGTGACAGGGAAGAATTGATACAAGAATTAGAGTCTAGACAAACACAAAAATCAAACGATTTAAGTGACGATAAATATGTAGAATTATCAGAATCGGAAACAGAAATAATTTCAGAAAAAATAACATCAGGTTCTGATACTGAAGTTTATGATTATAACAAAGAGTTGGGTTATATTACTTCTGATGAATCAACAGAAGTGGAACAGAGTGGTCAGACACAACCCCTCAGACGCTCGCAAAGACAGAATAAGGGAAAACCTCCTTCAAGATATTCATATCTTTTGATGGTATTAATATCAATGTTTTCATTCTTTACAACAAGCCAAGGCTCCCTTCAGAAACTCAATCCATTAGTTTGGAGAAAGAGTAATAGAGCTGTAGTAACAGGAATTAATCGATTTTTAATTCTTGCAGAGTATGAGAATTCATGTTCAATATTCATGGATAAGTCTTTTATCCCATACGATAATGAGCAGTTCAAAGAGTATTGCGATAATTTATTTGAAAACGACTTTATTAAACCTTTAAAAACCTTTTGTAAGTCACCTGACATAGTGCCGAATACTAAACTTACAATTAACAGAAATAAGAGAATTGCTATTCTTGCAGTTGGCCTGATAGCAGTTTTTGTTGTTGCAGTCTCAACTATTGTAGGTCTGACCACAACTTCAATAGTGCGCTCTAAACAGAATGAAGCTGAACTCAATGTTTGGAAAGAGAATCAATTAAAAATTATTGAGAATATGAAAATATTTGATCAGAATCAGTTGAAAATGACAGAAATTATTAAACTCATTCAAGAACAGGTGAATGGTTTAGGTAAACAAGTTCAAGAACTGTCTGAGAGCCTAAAAGTCTTCCAAAATGTTATGCCTAATTTTGCTATCTATGTTGCACATGTAGCAGCTAAACTGTCAACAACAAAAGATAAATTAAATGACATTAGTCAGGATTGGAATAAAGGGAAGGTTCATTATAAACTATTAGATCTCTTTAACTTTACTATGCCTTGTAGTCCAAACTGCGACCTTAGTTTAGCGACACCTAAAGAATGTGTGTTATTAGAAGACAAACGTGTAGTTCAAATACTTTTTGATGTGAAATCTACTGAATCTAACGCTTCGATATTAAACGCAGACCCGTTTACACTATTTAATGCAGTTAATGAATCAACCATATGCCCGGTTCATTATAAAGGCCCAGATTTTGTAGTTTATAATGAATACTTTGATTGTGTTGTCCCATTGCCTACCTCTCCCTATACAATGAATAACTTTGTCGTTGTCCCGAAGTTTGACAATTGTCATTCAGAGTTCCCTTTGAATATAACAGAAAAATACTGGAAAGGGGACACCTGCCAACCAAAAGAGAGACTCTTTGTAGAAGACGTTGTCCAAATAAAGCCTGTTGGGGATCACAATTATTTATACTGTAATGGGTTTGAAATAATTCTTTATAATCGATCTATTCAATGCCCTAACTTTGTGTTTGCAGTACCCATTACCACATCATTCACTGTAGGCTCATTCCTTTATAAAGCTAGAGATTCAAAAATAGATACAGAAATCAGTTTTACGAGTGGAATTCTATCGCAAAGAATAAATTTTCACTTAATGCCTAATCTCCATAACTTTAACTTTGAGTCGATAAGTGATACTGTATATGAAAAACTTAATTCAATTCAATCTACAGTACCGTACAATTACACAACTCAAAATAGTCTCAGATTATTTGACTATTCCCTTATTATTTTTGGGTTAATCATTATAGCTCTTATTGTAATTATTATAAGGAAGAAAAGCCAAAAATATGAAATCAATAATGATTCTACCACAGAGGGTATAGAATTAAGTGAGGGAATTGAGGAAAATAAAGCGGAAACTAGAAGCGCCAAAAGAGTCCGTAGAGGAAAAAGAAATTGGTTTTTAATTACGGCTATAATCTTAATTGGCATCCCATTCTCAGAATGTCAACAAAATGAGAAATTCCTAATCTTAAATTTATACTATGAAAACCCTTGTATAAGTTTATCGAATAAAAACTATACCCCTGAAGCCTATAATTGGTGCAATGAAAAGTTTGAGGACTCTTTCATTGAACCAATTAAAAAGTTCTGTATTGACTCAAATAATCATGAGATAATTAAACGTTATCTTTATGGCAGAACAAATGAAACTAACAAACCCGAACATACTCCTGTTAGTTATTCTAAACTCATTCATAATGAATTTGACAGACTTGAACCTGCATCAATTGCAGCAAAATTCATTATAATCAAAACAACTTTGATTAAATTAGGAATTAAATGGTCTAGGGGTGAAATAGACGAACAGTTTGCTACACTCCAACCATTAGCCTTACCCCTAAAACCTAATGAGAAGATAATTAATTATAAACCTCATTCCTGCCAGTTAGACACCAAATGCAAGCACTTAAGACTTGAATTAAGACAAAATGTTGGTTATATTAATTTAAACCACATTCTTGGATTAAGAAACTATGAGGATATAGTTGTTATTGTACTAACAATTATGCTCATAATTTCATTAATTCTTATTTACAAAATAAGAAAGGTTATAAGGCAGAGGAATCGAGCGTATAAATACGCATTCACTACGAGTCCAAATCGTATAGAAGACAGACTCATGACTCCTCCACCTTATCCTGAACCAGTTTGAGTAATAGCAATTAAAAAATTGAGATTACTCAACAGAATAACTTTTATAAATTTAATTATATTGTATACGTAAAAATATTTAAATACAAATACATAATCTTTATTCACAAATACAATTTTATAACATTTATTTATATACACATATAACTACACATTTAACAGTTTGTTTGAGGTTAAACAATTTCTTAATTTCCATGTAAAAGTGTCATAGAACAATTCGCACTAAAATATTTTACAATTTCCAAAAAATACTAATAATTACCTTTAAATTAAGTGCAAATTTAATAAAATCGTTACACTGGAAGCCAAACAGCATATAAGTATTTTTCATAATTTCAATGTATAACAAAAATACAATTAGACATAATTGACGCTGTATATGTATTTTACAGTTATTCGCACTGAAATATTTTCTATCTACAGTAATCTACTATTAATAACCTTTAATTTAAGCTATTGAAATTAAAAATCGGTCTACGGGAAGCCGAACAGTAAGAAAAATAAAATTTTTTTATTCAATATTAAAATTGCATTATTAAAATTTCAACTATTGTCCACCTATCAACTAAAGTCTAAAAATAATAACTTTATTGTTCTTGACACAAACAAGTACATTTATCTTAATTTTTAAAAATAATATTATACAATTGTTTAAGATTTATATTTATTTTAATTAATTATTAATTGTATTAAATCTTCATTTGAAAAAAAACTCAAATGAAATCTACTAATGGTTCATCAAATCAGAACTGAAAGATTATCTAATATTTCATAATTGAACCGTTATTTCACCGTTAAACTGATGGAAATTGATGTCATTAACAACAATCAATTCGGAAGCATTTAATTAAGTGATGTCCAGAGACGTACATCACATATGGTGGGGACAATTGCAATGATTTATTTTTATCAGTCAACTCATTCAAATATTCTGTTGAATAATTTTTCCTAAAAATTTTAAGTATACGCAAATTATTTGCAGACACATTCCTTCACACATGCTCTGAATAGTAATGTTATTATATAACTAATTATTACGTGAACTTAATTTCCAGATGTTCACACAATATTTTTTAAATCACTGTCCCTTCTAAACGCCTGAAGCCATAAAAACATTACAGTATACACAACGGAGACTAAAATAATTTATAGCCTTAATTCTAGCTTATTTTTCAACATTCATTCTAACATCTATTTTAAAATAACAAAATTAAACATTTCATAAACTCTGAATTACATATATTATACTGTAAAACATTATGTTATCTAAAATTATTTTATTATTTCCTTTATATTAATCGAATCAAAATGAATCCAATTCTGTCTCTCATTCAATATCTATCACAGAATCTCTAAGAGAAACAATTGAATAACATTATAACATAATAACATTTTTTGTATAATTTTGTTTTCAATGCTCTGTTAAAACAATTTTGATTTGTTGATGCATTCCTTTTTCAGTCAATCAAACAAATTATTGCTTTCGATAAACACATGATAAACAATATTAGATAATATTTATTCCAAACATCCAATACATTAGCAAACAATTCACAACTTTATGGATGTGCAAGGATAACACATACGCTATTATATTAAGAGATAGCAATGATGTATAAAATATACAATCATTGAATTCATTATATGTTATTTGTTGTCTCCGTTACTGAATCGTAAAATCAAAAAATGATTTATATTTTCAAATTTGTTAATGTCCTTGTATAAATTTTTATAATATTTAATAAGTTATTGTAGTAATTAGTATATCCAGCAAAATATTTTCCTTCAAACCTACCCTTTCTTATATATTCTGTATATAAGTGTAAAGACCTGCACATCTATATCTATATTCTAGTCGAAAGCCCACTGAAAGTTGTCGTTTAAGATAAATGGTTGAAAAAAGAGAAATTGTTTGTATATTTATTTAGTTTCTAACATAAACTCTTTAATTGTAACTTTACTTCATTTAAACACATAACTAAGAAAAATATTCATCAATTTTTCTGTTTTCTCTCAGAATTGTTGAAATATTTCAAGTATTTGATGGAAAACTTTTTTTAATTTATCGCAAAAAAATTATTATTTTGAAAAATAATAGTTAAAAATATTGGAAACAAAAGAGAATCGACCACAAAAAGAAGACAAATTGACAAATAACAGTATGCAATACAAAATTGTGTCTTTGGTCTCCCCTTTTTGGTCAGACAGCAACTCAGCACTCACTGATATAAAACAGAATTCAAATGTGTTATAAAATTAATAAACATGTGATAAAACATTAGAATAAATAAATAATCGGAATTATGGTCTCATCGTCTCATCCATTAAAATAATGTCGACTTTAATGTTGATCTGTTTTTATTCATTTAATCGAATCAATTCATGTTCTGCTACTGTAATAAATAGTGAGTATTGGAGAGAGTGTTCACTCTATAAATCGGATGCTGTGTTGCTGTGTATTCCTGCTGTCTGTTTGACACTCCAAAGACAATTACCTTTAGATGAATAACTACCAGCTCTTCATTTGAACATAAAAATCGTTAACCTTAACAAATGCGAACACAACTAAACCGATTGCTTCATATAGAGCGGCGACCAGTTCTTGTTAAACCTCTTCTGATCACATAAATATTCACTGCTCTGCACGACATTAGAATGTGATCTCTCTCTCCCTCCCTCTCTCTCCCTCTCCCTACCTCTCTCACTACCTGCCCTCTCCTAGATCAAATAAGCCGTTCAATTGAGTGAACACTTGGCATATTTGATATTTGGCTTCATATATAAAATAGCATTAAAGACAATTCAAAATATTAATACTTATAGTAAAGATTTTAGTTGAATAATCAAAATAACTGACACAAAATACTTTTATTCTTATTTTAAACTCTCAAAACATACCGAAACTCTAATAGTGTGAGCGCTATATCTGCTTAATATTGAACGTAAATAACTTTATTTAAATCTACTTAAAGACTAAACAACTGTCAGTATTATTACAGTTCACTATCGATATAATCACTGAAAATACAATAACTAAAAATATTTGTCGTTCTCTGAAGCGAGACTTGTCTATAGCTATGGGGACTGAGATGTTGTCGACAGTCAATTAGCAAGCATATTTCAGTTACATATAATATGAAAGAAAAACTCTTCATTCGACCGAATCGTACCGTTACTGACATATGAACCCAAACCAGATTTAACTTTATCTGTGAATAGACTTTCAATACAGAGTTTGTATATTGTATTCGAAGTGAAACTTATGTCAAATCATCTAATCTGTTGACTTTGATCTAAACTGACAAATTTGTTCAATTCTGACATATCAATGAACGGTAAGCTTTTGAACGTGAGGTCAAGTTTGTTGCATAGATCAGACCCGAGTATTATGTTTTTGGAAAAGCATTTCTAATGTATTTAAAAGTGATTCTTAACTCAATAAATCTGTTTTATTTTGTTACTTAGGCTTTAACTTTACTTTAGCTTAAAATTTTAAATTATTGAATAAATTAGAATTCTTTCTTTTGAAAGCATTGAAAAATGTTGAGATCAGTTACTTTTTATTTTCACAAATAAGTCTCAGAAAATAGATAAATATTAGTTAACAAATAACTTAATATTTTGAAATATGGGATTCACTCTTATTTCCAGATTAACTCAAAATATATTCATAAAAGACATCCAATAAACTTGAAAATAAGTTTTTATTTTTTAAGTCATTTTTAAAAGTCTTTTCTATAAGTCATTTAAAAATGTATGACTTATTTTTAGAA
>JAQFZR010000035.1:0-13439 GCA_034696065.1 Gustavia microcephala | reverse complement strand
CAAATATCTAAACTAAACTTATTAATGGGTTTTTAACTCATTTTTAAAAAATGAATAGAAGTAAATAACAGTTTAGCCATATACCAAAAATACTTACTAAAACGTTAGTCATTACATTTTAATTTGTCTAAACATCTATTGTTAATTTATTTTTATGTTAGGATTCATTGTCAAATTAGTTTACATAACCATAGTGTTCAAAGTGTGTATTCCAATTAATTAAAAACACAATTTTAGTCTTATCAAATATTATTTTATCTTTATAGTTACAGTTTATTAAAAATGAATAATTATCCATTATTTATAACAATTGAGAGTAAAAGCTTAACATGTACGAAAGAAGAATCCAAAAAATATTTCTAATTACAAATTATTAACTTTTTATAAATTGAACTAGTTTTAAATAAACTTTTTACGCCATATTTACGAAGATTTGTCTTAAATATCTAAATTCATTTTGTATTGTTTTAAAATAATATTTCATTTTTTGACAAAAATTATTTTCATAATTACAAACTTCTCTCTTATTAAATAGATGTTTAAATAATAGAAATTCAAGTTAATAAAATTTTGTTCCGGGCCCAGTAAAAATAATTTTCTATTTTCTTTTATTACAAGATATTTTTATCTATCACAGGATGTGATTCCATTCCTTTACACTAATTAAAAATTTAAAAGAATTTCGTCATATCTGTATATTAGAAATTATAATATTAAATGATTAAATTATTCTTTAAAGAGAAAAATTGTGTTAAAATTTAAATAAGACTTTAATCTCAGACCCGAATTTAAAATTACAATTTCATTGTTAAATAAAAAGTAAGTAAATGCATACAATTACAGTTCAAATCAAATTGTTTTCGAAAAAATTGTGAACTTTAATATTGTTTAAATAACGGCATCATATATTCGCATCGCTTTCATTTCAAATATATATTTTTGTAATTTGATTTTTTTGTTATATTTCTTTCAATACTGTATATAGTTGCATTTTCGTTAAATTTATAATTTATCATCGTATAATAATAATTTGGTTATGCGATAATTACCAACTTATATTGCTTCAATGAAAATTTAAATTAAACTAATAGCAAATCATAACATCAAAAAATTGATTCCAAAAAATTGAAATCAAACAAAAGAGTTTCATGAAATTTTTCCAATTGCTTAACTTAGATTAGGAGGGGAGAAATTGAATGAGATATAAACGAAAATGATGAGCAAATAGTCTATTTGTAATATTGACTACAAAAATTATTTAGTTGGAATTAAGAATGTCCGTAGTTACAACTTCCAATATTTCTAATTAGTTTTTTACAGTATTATTTTTATAATAAATGTATTTAAAATACAGTTTCCTGCAACTAAATCCTTAAATAATTTTAATAATAAACTATAATTTAAAATGGAATTTAACAGTAAGTTGAGTTTTAAAATCATCAGAATTTTCTTGTTTGTTAGTCAAAATTCCAATATCAGAATTAGAATTTATTAATGATATCATCTGTTAATATTGTTATATTTTATCGATAACATATCAGTTATGTATTTAGTAATTAGGCCCGTAGTTCATGGCAAATTAAAAAAATAAGTTAATGTAAGTTATATTTATATAATAAATATAAAGCACATATTATTAAAATAATTTCTAACTAACTTGTAAATCTAAATTTTTTTTAAATAAATCAAATTGAGTTTAAAACTCTATTTATTTAGTAATATATTTTGCATTTTTGCAAATTTTCTATCAACAGTATTTTATAACAAAATTAAAATATTAATTTAGCAAAATTTTTCTGTTTATATTTCTGGAATGTAAAAAAAGATAATACCATAATTTTTATAAAACAAAAATTTTTGACCTTTAAAAAATCATATAAATTGATTTAAATTTTCCAATAATAATAATGTTTTTAAGTAATGTGCATAAAAATTACAATTAAAAAAGCAATTAATAGAAAAAAAATTACAGTAGGTGACGCTAAAAAGTTTTAATTGATTAAAGTAAAATAGTTTTGTTTTTTAATAAAACAATTAATACACCAACTAAAGTATGCGATATAGAAGAGTTAAACGACAAACTTAAAAGTTACGTTAAGTTAAATATCTCTTTAAAATTATCCTATTTTCAAGTTTTCGAAATTTATTCGATATAAATTCTATTTCATTATCTTACAAGTAAGAATTCCTAGAGCTTTCTATTAACAGTGATTTATTAAAGAAAGAAAAATTATTTTCTTAAATTTATGGAGTAAAAATTAGCTGGCGATTAATTTAATCAAAAAATTGTGTGAAATTTTCAGCAAATATAATAATTATTATATTTATTTGCCTCATATAGAGGACTATTCAGTAAAAACACAGCTTGTAATCTTAGTCTCGGTATTGTCCCCCGAAAGGGTATTGGGAAAGTCTAAAAATCTCGCTATTAGTAAATGTGCATTTAATTTAACGTTGCTAGCAAAAATGTTATTGTTTTCGTTGTTACTATAAAAACTGGCACATGTATTTCTGTAGAATTTTAACACTCAAATTTCCGTTTTTAATAAAAGAACTAATATGCTATCTATTCGTAAAAGTGAATTTATTTAACGTTGCTAGCAAAAGTAAGAGTTATAGGATATCGACATTGGGTCAGAATTTGATGCGTAAGTTCTTCTTCCACTCCATCTCTGGCCTCAAATTTAATTTAATTTAATTTAAATATAATTAAAAATTTTAAAAATTGTTTTTAAAACCCATTAATTATAACATTATTTTGTTTGACAGCTATTGCAGTGAATCTAATTCACAGTTAAATATATCTCAAACCTCACAATGCATTCTTTTACGCTTAGACTTAAATCTTAATAAACCACCTTGCTCACTAGTTTTATTAAGCTGAAAAATATATAATGTGAAAATATTAGCTGCTGATGGGGTTCCTAGATGGGCTAAAATTGAGGTTTTGTAAAATGTAGTATGTTAATATATTAATTAAAAGCTATATATAATGTTAAGAGCGCTAGCTCAGTGGTAGCATGTTCGCCTAGAAACAACCAGGTCCCTGGTTCAAATCCCCAACTAAATTTTTATTTTTTAAATATTTTCTTTTAATTATTAATCAATATAATTAAAAACGTTATTGTTGTAATTAATTTTTTTGTTATTATTAATTTACAAATAAATTAATTTAACATCAAATTATGGAATCGTTTAATATAATTAATGTTGTCAATACATTATCAGATTTAGTTAAAGAAAAATATAATTTTGAAATAACGACTGTTAATAAATTTGAAATTAATTTTGCAAAAGATTTATTGCAATCAATTCAGAATTATATTGAATCATTTTCCGATTTTGATGAGGGTGAAATTGATGATTCAGATCCGAATTATAAATCTTATTTCAATCAAAATTTTGATTTTGAATGTTCTGATGACGATAGTTGTGAGGAATCTGATAAAGATCCAGATTTTGAAGTTGAAACTCCAAACAAGGTATTTTATTATTAATTTAAATTCAATTCCTCAATAATTTGGATGTAACATCATACATTATTTTATTAAAAATTTAAATACCAATGTAATTTGTATATACCAAAAAGATTTAAATCACTTTAAATAATCATGTTTATTGAATTTTAATAAAAAATTATAAATAACCTTGATAAATAATATCTTTTATCAAACATAATTAATAACTCAATTGAAATTTTAATTCTATGTATAACTCTACCTTGCTGAATTAACAATCTATTTCACTTGATAATTTACTTCAATCTTGCTAAAAAATTAATTTCTAGTTAAAAAATAATTTAAAATTTCTAATTTAGAAAATAAATTTAGACTTCGAAACAATGGAAAAAATTGTTAGTTTCGTTGACGAACACCCAAATTACAGTATAAAATCGATTAATAATCGATTTCGAAATGTTAAAACTCCACAACAAATTTCAAATTATCGAAAATATATTAATAAAAATGGAACAAATAAACAACAATTTGAAAAGTTAAATAATTATGTAATTCAAAAATATAAAGAGGCAAGGGAGAAATATCTCCCTGTGCATTTAATCGATTTGCAAATGTGGGGCAAAGAATATGCCAAAAATAATAATTTTAAATTTAATGCGAGTTCTGGATGGCTCAATAATTTTCAAAAAGCTAATAAAATTGTTTCTCGAAAAGCCGTTAAAATTTGCACATTAAAAGATGTTATTAATAGTAATAACATTGAAAATTCAATTCAAAATTTTAAGGAAATTTTTGAAAAATTAAGTAAAAATTACGAAGATTTGTGAGTTGATATTTGAATTTAATTTTAACATTATAATCTAATTTAGCCCATTTATTATAAATTTTAAAATTTTTTATTAAATTAACGTGGTTAATTTTTATTTTTTATTTTTATTTGAACAATAGTAAATTCATTGCATGTTATTAAATAATATAATATTTCCACAATAGGTTTTAGTGTTTATTATTGAGTAAATTTCAAACAAAATAATGAATGAATTTTCAAATCAAACTTTATTTAACTTTTAACATGGTTTATTTCTAATAATAGTTTGTATTAATAGATTAAAACATTCATCATTTGATTTATTCATTTATATTGCAAATGTATAGTAAAATGACATATATTATTGTTAAATATGTTATTAATAATTTCAAACCTTGTTCAGGTTTACTTGTAAAATTATTAATTATTATCATTAATTAATCATAGTTTCTAATTTATTATTAACTGGATACTTTTTAACAAGGTGAAATATAAACATGACTATAGCTCAAGAAAATATAGATTTAATCTTGTTAATATTATCATAAATACTAATAGTAACTTAAAGTAAATTTTACGTGTAAATGAAATTTTGAATAGCTTGCTCATTTTTGTAATAAAGCATTAATTTCAAATTATCCACTTTTTGAATTGCCATTACTTTTTAACCTGTTAAGATTTTTCAAATATTTTAAAATTGTTTTATACAGCATTGAAAATTAATCAATTTTTGTTTTCAATGGAATTTATTTCAATGTTATCTTGATACGTTAAATTCATAAAGTATTGGTGATTATATAAATAATTACAATGCAAATGAATAAAAAATTATAAATTGTATAAGTTTTATGATAGTATTTTTATATGAATTAAAAGTATCAAGATAATATTGAGATAAATTCTGTTGTTACATGAAGAAATACTGTCAGTAAAATGAAATAGTATAGATAACTTTAATTTATGATTTCAACTTTAATTTTAAATTTTAACATGGTTGTTTTGTTTTGATAGTGAGATCTGTAATACTGACCAGAGTAGTTGTAACTAGGAGTTCAGGTCAATACGAACATTATCGGATAAAGGAGAAAAATCAACAGTACTATCAGTCAAAGCTCTATACGATTGCACCCATTCCTATACTCTTATGCCTATATTAAAAATGAATGGTGAGTTCTTTCCGAAAATACTTATATGTTTTCAGGAAAAAACAGGAAGAATGGGACCAATCGTTTTGAAAAAAATAATTCAAAGAGATAACATAATTATCACATGTAGTTCGTCCGGTAAAATGACAAAACATCATATCAATTGGTGGTAGGTCATAATCATAGAACTCCTCTCATCCTTCTTCAAAGCATTGCTTTGTATGAAATTTAACTGAAGTAATATAAATATGAACTCATTACATAGTATGATATTCACATCAAAGTTTGATTTTATATATTGAAAATACTTTAATCATTACTAAAACAAAACTATATAAATGACTGCCTTTTGAATAAAATTTAAGCTGAAATACTTTTAATATATTTATAAGTTCAAAAAACCTATAATTTTTAAATATTTGATTTTTAAAACTCATTAAAGATTAAGTCAATTAGTATTTCATCAAAAAGTTTAGTTCAAAAGTCTGTCATTTATATAGATTTCTTTGAGTAGTAATTAAAGTATTTCAATCAAAATGAGTTCATATTTATATTCATTTAAATCTAATGACTAAAAAACACTTCAAATTTATAGAAAATTTCAAATATCCATGCATGATACTTATATTTTTTAAAATATTCAAGGTACAATGAAGCGTTAAAACCTTATGTCAAAACTAAAGCCCTATTACTGTTAGACTCTTATACTGGACAAAAAGATGATGAAATTTTTGAATTTGATGAAAAAATTTGTCGCCTAACAATACCTCCAAGGACTACTGCCAAAATTCAACCGTTAGATTTTGGGGGTTTTAGGTATTGTAAAATTTTTGCTAAAAAAATACATAATTATGTTATTTTAGAAGAAATTAATGTAAATTTAAAAGACCGAAACAATATTATAAAAATGTGGTCTATTATATTCAACCAATTTTCAAGCATAAAATTTCGTGTATTTTTCAAAAATGCTTGGAATTGTCTTAATGATAGTTCAATTACTTCAAACAAAATTAAATTTAATGAAATTTTATTTAATTTTAAAGATAATTGCATTATTTGTAATTATGTTGGTTTTATCCAATGTAGTCATTGCGATAATATTTTATGTTTCAAACATTTTGTTGTTGAAGAACATTTTCATTAATAATGATTTCGTTAAAATTAAATGTTTATTTCAATTGATTTTTTTGATTACATTGAATAAATATATTGAAGATCATAAATGACTGCTTAAAATATTTAAAAAAATTAACAAAAAATTGAAAAAATTCAAAAGTAAATATGTTAAATAATGGATTCGAACCAGCGATCTGTTTGTTTCTAGGCGAACATGCTACCACTGAGCTAGCGCTCTTAACATTATATATAGCTTTTAATTAATATATTAACGTAATACATTTTACAAAACTCAATTTTAGCCCACCTAGCAGCTAATATTTATAAAACTAGTGAGCAAGGTGGTTTATTAAGATTTAAGTCTAAGCGTAAAAGAATGCATTGTCAGTAAAGAGCGCCTCATTTACCTCACCTGAGCTCGATTTAGACCCCGAGCCCATAGACTATAGTAAGAGATATAAAGAGCGTCCTATCGACGACTTTATAGCTCCGCGCAGTTCTATTAAACCGGTGCCCGAAGTTGTGAGCGCTTGTAGTGAAGACTCGGTCAAAGTGTACAAAACGGAGGGAACGCCACTCAACTTCAGTCTGGCCTCTAGTCTGTCCGATTTGAGAGACGCGGGACTATTGACCTCTATTAATGAGGAGAAACAGCCGGAAAAAAGTGGTCAAAATGTGGATTCAATTGATTCAACACTTGATAAAAGTGTTGAAAATATTGAAATCAATACCAAAATTGAAATTAAGTCAAAACCGATGTCTTTTAAAAAGCCAGTTCTGCCCCCAAAACCCAAATTCTCGACCCCAGCAAAGAAAATGCCCGACATTATTGGCGACATAACCCCTCCCTGTTCTGATAATAAACAAGCGGAGGCACCGGCAGCTAAATGTGTGACTTTTGAAGAGGAAAGTCAAATGAAATACTCGGTCTCTACTAATAGTATCGTTAGTATTGATGTCAGTAATGAGAATATATGTGAGGAGACGCCACTTATGTTCTCCCGGAGCAGCTCATTGGCCTCATTCGGCAGCGACTGTGAGGTCAAGTCAGACCTGTGCCAGAGTTCGGTTGTCAGCGAATTCAGGTCTTAATTAGTTTTGTTTAATTAAAAATTGTTTTGAATTTTTCAAAATTTTTTAAACTGTTTTTTTAAATTTAATTTTTTTTAGTCGACGCGCATCTCAAGTCGTTTCGCCCAGTGATCTACCCGACAGTCCTCTAGACAGCCCTCGACCTACCAGTCCTAAACCTCCACTTTTATGCCAACCGTCGACTGTTCCACAAAAGCCAACAATTGATCCGAAAATAGTTGAAAATATAGTCAACAATAATACAAATATTGATAATAGTGTTGAGACCACTCTGTTTGAAGACCGGCCAATCAATTTCGCCACCGAAGGCACGCCCGCCCTCTTCTCACTGTCCACGAGTCTGAGCTCTTTGACGGAAGAGTTGGAAAACAATAATTTGGAAACAATTGATGAAAATCTCGACTCAATTACAGAGGAATTGAATACAATTACGATTGAAACCAATGATATCGTACTCGAAGTCGACGACACAGTCATCGAAGAGGAGGACATCGTCTGCACATCGAGTGAAGACGAGGCAGAAGAGGAGGAACTGTTAGCCGCGTGTATATCATCGGGTAATCTATACAAACATTTAATGTTTTGAATTGTTTTTAAATAATATTTTAAATTCAAAAAATAATTTCAATTTTTAGGCCGAATGAAGAATAAGACAACTGTCGAATCGAAAGCCAATTCTCGGTCTTCTCTCCCGAAGGAGAGAATGAATCCGAAGAAAAATGTGGCCAAAAATTCGAGTTCGATTCCCGTACCGATAGCTTCGCGACCCATACCTACCGCCCGTCGACAGCAGAACATAAACGCCAACACAAACACAAGTCATGCAAAACACAGTCTACCTCTTATGGCACGTTCGGCACCGGATGGCCAGTCGTCTTATCTCGAAAAAGACACGATTCGAGTGTATGGGACGGAAGGAACACCTGTTAAGTGGTCTAAAAACAGCTCAATTAGCGAACTCTCTATGATCTCAAGTATGAAATAGTTTTAAAGACTATTGAATTTAATATTTTTTTTATATAAATAAATATTTTTTTATTTGTTTAATGTTTAGCCTCTAATGGAAAGTCACGGGAAGTGTCGGTAAACCAAAGCCATAATCATTCGGCCGATGATGAGAGCGATGACGAAGAGATCCTACAGAAGTGTATTGCGTCGGGTATGAGTGCTAGTCGTGTCCACAACACCAGTCGACATAAGAGCGCCGGTAAGAGCCATAAACAGTCGCCCAAAACACCCAAAAGTAGTCCAAACCCTTCGCCGAACGATAATAAGACTGGGATTAAAGGGTCGGCCAAAGAGTTGAACGCAGACCAAACCAAACGGTTCTTCGTTGAGAACACACCCATCGAGCTGTCTGTCTGTCACTCCTCCCTGAGCTCGTTGAGTATGGAGTCCATAGACGACAAGTTTGAAGACCAGAAACTATTAAATGAAGTGATCTCTCGAGGAATGACTCAAAAGTTAAATAAAAACCAAAAATGTGTACAAAAGGGCCCGAAATGTGTTCAACAGAAACAGCAGGACTTGAATCCGAAACACAATATTAATTACAATAATAACAGTTCGGGTTTTGAGGACATGACTAGTGATGACACAATCACTTATACTGTTTGTCACAAAAGTATTTAAAGTTTTTGTTTTTGTTTTTTATTTCATTTTTTTTGTATTTAATTATTAATTGCTTTTTAGGCGAACGTTTGGGACAGTTATCTACTAAATGTGAGAACAAAATGCTAACCGACCTAATGGTGTCGTCGGCGATGACTGACTCGAGCTGTTTGTCAGACTTGGATCAGATGATACCGCCCTCTCTTATGAATAACAGCGCTATGTTTTCGAGCACCGAATCATTTTCCTATCGACAAATAGCGCCGACAAAAACGAACGGCGCTAACAAGCGGTCAATGGCTGGGGAGGACAGTATAGCACTGTTGGATAATGTGAAGCCACCGTCCCTTATGGACGACTTGAGTCAGAGTTGCGCCGATAGTATAACATCCGATATATCGGACTTTGCGTTCGACTCACAGGCCGTCGAAAACGAGACCAAAACCAATGAACGGATCGCACAAATGGCCAAACATTGCGCCCAAAGAATCAATTCGATGACCACTTATTCGGCCGACAATTCAGAGTCCGATACCATCGATAGGATTGCCCGCAAACCTACGGCGCCGAAAGACTTGCGATTCAATGCGAAAAGTAATTGAGTTTTTGAAATAAATTTTAATTTTTATTGATTTTTATATATTTTTTATTTGAAAAAAAGATATGAATCGAGAACTCGATTATGAGTTATCCGATACGGAAGTGTCTGAAGACCTGCCCGTCGACTGCGATATCCAAACACCGGAACAGTTGAGCAAAAGTGTGTCACAAAATGATGTTTGCGTTGAGTTTAGTAGCACTTCCTCTTCGACTCTGTTACCACTCGAGTCGCCGACCATTTGTGCGGATATTATCAGTGATTTTGATGAAGAAAATCGTTTAATGGTTAGGGAAAGGGAGTTGGCTTTTGCTGCCGGCGCACAAACACAGCGACGCCACTCACCCGTCGGGTCGGAAGACTTTTTGGCCGAAGGGGAACAACATTTCTCTCATGACTCGGCCGACGAGGACACTGACCCCGAATCGCGGGCCACATATAATGTGGTCAATATCGGGCCACCGATGAGATCCCGGCCTACAATTGTCAAACCAGTCGTTCGAAAAGTAATACAAAAATAAATATTTTTTGATTAATTTTTAATTTAATTAATTTTTTTCCCAATTTTTAATTTTTTTTTCTCAAAGAATAAGACCTCAAAAGAGTTGAAATCATTTTCGACTCAGCCATCAGTGACTCGGCCAACACTGGCATCACTGGCCAAACATAATCACAATAATGGCAAATATGTGGCCAAACCTACCCGTACTTCTGCACTGCGGGCCTCCCGTTCCAAATCGGCGGAAACCCATTTCGATGAGCTCGAGCTTAACATTGGCGCCGATAAGAGCACCGACCCATTGGACAGACACTCCTATTCCATACATCGGAGCAAATATATTGATTACATGACTAATGAAAGCCATAATTCGGACACAATTTTCAATAAATTTAATCAAAATCAGAGCAAATGTCGACAAAAATCGGTTAAAAGTGACCCAAAATTGGAGACATTTATCGTAAAACCGAAGGAAAAGACGTCTTTCGTGTCGAATATGCGCTCCAAACTGTCTGCCTCTCTCTCATCACACAATTTGGGCGCCGGTAGTAATGCGAGTCTCAACTCGTCAAACTCGAGCAACGGTGTGACCCCTTCCTGTGCCTCCTTCTCCCGGCGTCTGGAGGTTCAGTCCCGGATCGCATCCCTTTGGAAACGGAGCAAAAGTGTGTCGATTGAGAAGTCGGACAAACAGTCAAAGAATTCCGATTTGAGTCGTTCGATAAGTGCGCGCAGGTATGCCTTCCAATGCCTTCCCTTTGAACCCAACCCCTAAAACCATATGAATTGCAAAAAATGAAACAAAAATTTAAAACTTTTTTTACAAAATTTTCAGATCATTTGGAAAGTCGTGTAAAACAAAAGAAGACCAAAACCCGACTATATTGAGGAGTTCCACATATGAGAAGTTACCTCAAAGTGGAGAAGAGGCCCAACAAATGGCCACCGATTGTCACCCAAGTAGTGAACACCGGAAGCCGAATAAGTCGGATAAGTATAACAATAATAATAATATTTATATTCAAAAACATGAGTCAAAGCGACAACAAATCGATAAAACGAATGGAAATTCTGTTTATTTGTCGTCAAAACCGCCGAAGAATTACAATAAAAAACATTCGAAAAGCGATTCAATTGTTATCAATAATAATATAATGAATGACCGAATTGTGTCCAATACTGGCGCCAGACTTCACAGCCATCATAACCCCGGCGCCAATACGACCGCACCGGCAGCTAAACACTCGGCAAAATCTCGGCGCACATGTCTCGTCACCGCTGTCTGAGTGGACACACCTTTTAAGGAGTGATCTATTGATTATATACTTATATAAACTCTTTTTTCATATCATATTCTCTTAAAAACAAACGAATATTTCTTTTAAATCCAATTAAACGGAAAAAAAGTTTTTAGTTTAAAGAAAAAAAACAATTTTTAACAAAAATAATATAATGTTTTAGAAAATAATTCCATATTTTTGTGCCCTTTTCTCAACACTAACTCTAATATTAATATAATTTTACTTAAAATCCAATCAAACCTTTGATTAGAGAGAAAGAGAGGAAAAAAATGTTTTTTTTTGCATTTATTTAATTATTTTCTCTCTTTTTTTACATTATTTGCCAAAACATGAATTTAATTGTGATTTCATTTTAGTTTTTAATTTATTTTATGCCATATTTTTGTTGTGAATCTAATTAATCGATGACTTAAATTGAATTAATTTTTTTTGGAATTAAAATAATTGTTTTCTTTTTGTTTTTCTCTTTTTGTAACTTATTTTTCAATTTTTTTTTTGTTGAAAAAAGTATTGTTTATTGAATGGAAGGAAATGACTGTGTTTTGTAGGTATGGGTGAAATTTAAGATTAAATGATTGTAATATTGAGTCGAGTGCTCTAAATGTGAAAATATGTTTTGTCCACCAAATGGAGAGGTCAGTTGGTTTGTCGCCCATTACTCCCAAACTCCTTAAAAGCAAATAATTTATTAAAAATTAACATTTAATGTATAGACAACTAATGATATAAAATACATAAAATAAAATAAATTTACAGTTTTATTGAAACAAAAATCTATTCATTTATTTGAGTTACTCTAAACCCAACCAACTTTTTGGTGGTTAATATCAACCTCTATATAAATGTGACCTTTTTTATAATATGCCAAACGAAAAATTTATGGGAAAGGTGGCCACTGGACAGACCATGGCTTTAGTGTTGCGGTAAAATTTATAAAATTCAGTATTTAATCATTAATTTCTTATTCATTATATAGTAATTAATTATTTTATAAATTAATTAAATATTTTTGAAAATTGGTTTTAATGTGTAATTTAAAAGTGCGTCTATTTTTTGATTATGAAATGGTGGGCCACTCCTGGATGTACTGCAATTCCAGGCCGACCCGTAGCGAAGCTGGAGCACAGCCCCTACACTTCGCCGCCCAACAAAAATTAGTTTAATATCTTGACCCCCAATGGGGGTCGTATCAGATATTAAGCTGATAAGAACAGATACTACACTTTGATCTTAGCCAAAAGGCCGAGAAGCGATACTGAATTAAAAAATTTAGCCGAAATGCTTTTAAAATCAATGTATATATCATTACATCCCATAAAATCTATTTTCAAAAATTTGCTTTTTATTTATATTTATTAATATAAACTTTTTTGTGGTTTTATATACAAATATATTATTGTAATATTATTTTATGTCTAGAAATATAATTAATTTTGTATTTAATTAATTATTTGCCGATTTATATGTTAAATATTAATTAAATGATGTCATTGTTTTACAAATTATTAGTCATAGTCTGCCATCTATTGATAATTTATTTAATTAATTGTTTTCTATTGAAATCATATTTACAAACAATACATATATTTTAATGTTTTGTTGAATGAAGAGACACTCAAATGACAGACCATTTAAGTGTACTTTCAATGGATGTCCGATCGATTGCATAACAATATCTGAATTGAAATCCCATTCAATGAATGGTTCATAACATCGAATCTAACTTTAAATGTAAAGTCGAGTCATGTCTTCGTGTCTTCAAAACTAAAGACAGTCTTTACGACACATGAAAAGAGCCCAAAGAGACAGAC
>JAQFZR010000034.1:0-13440 GCA_034696065.1 Gustavia microcephala | reverse complement strand
ATCAAGTCCCTGCATCAAATTCAAATACTCTAAAATCTGAAATATCTACGCGGCCTTAGGGTGCTTAGACGGCTTTAATTGTTAAAAGTTTAAATATCATAAAAATATTTGAAGTTATAAAATTTTTATAAATATATTTTGGTTTTTTGACTTTTTGACTACTAAATGTTGTTTTAAACCTATCAGTTTATCAGGTCTTCTTATTCTACTTTTAAATTCTACATTCAAATCAGGTCTTAAAATTTCAAGGTCATTGAACTTGACCTTTGACCTTTGACCTTTGGTGACCTTTCGATGACCTTTCACCTTTGACCTTTGACCTTTGGTGACCTTGACTTTGACCCTTGCCAATAGTTGGCCCACAGAAGCTACCATTCTAAAAATAATCTTTCTATGATAAAATATACGAGTCTTAACTATTGTTCACAAATTGTTGGGCGAAAATCTGTTATTCATTTTTAAGGAATTTTTGGGCGAGGCTTCTAAATTATTGGTTAGATATTTTAGGGCGAGGCTGCGATATTAGTTGAAAATTTTGGGGCGTGACTGCGATATTAATTTTCAAGGGCAAGGCTGCGATATTAATATTCAAAGATTTCAAGGGTAAGATGTTTTTGTAAAATTCAAGGATTTCAGGATGTGTACGTGATGAGGAAACATTTCAAGGTTTTATGAGCGAAGTTTTTGTTTTCAATTTCAAGGTTTGCAAGATGTGTACGTGATGAGGAAACATTACAAGGATTTATAAGCAAAGTTGTTGTTTTCAATTTCAAGGATTACAGGATGTGTACGTGACAAGGAAACAAATCAAGGATTTAAGGGCGTGTTTTCGTTGAAAATTTTTGTATAAATTCAGAGCGCATTTGAATTACAAAATCATTCTTTCTTTGTAAAGAATCTTAAAAAATTTGTTTTAACAAAATTTAAATTCAAATAATTTTGCAATAATGCCTCAAATTACTGAATCTCGGGTTTCCGATACTGAGAACGAGAGCTGTGAGGAAATTATTGAACCAAAAGCTGGTACATCAAAACAAACAGCAAAAAGAGAAAGTAAGAGCAGTAGGGGGCCGGCAAAAAAGAAACCCCGAACTGATGTTCCAAACTTTGATCTTGTGTTTGATGTACCGGAAATTGCTAACGAAAAGGATATTCTGACTAATCAAATTAAATTTGGTAAGATTTTAAAATCTTATATTGTTTGAAAAACTTGAAATTTTACAATATACTTCTCGATAACATAGCCAACTGCGGTATGGCTATTATGGGAAAAAATATTGTTTTTTATAAAATCACTGAAAAAAATGAAAATTACGATGTATCAAAATACAAATATTATCTGAAACCCCAATATGTGCCGTTTGTCAAACAAAGTCTTGACTATCTGGTTGAAATATTGGATCCAAAATCAAAAAATCGAAATTTGAAATAATTGCTTTTTATGTGTTATTATAAATAATAAATATTTTGCTTTTAAAAAACTTAAAACCATATATAAAAATACAATGTATTTCAAACAATTTTAATTTTGATCAATAAAATTATGATTTATTAAAATTTAAAATTTGTTCTTAATTTAATGTTTTCAACTTTTGAGACCTGAGTTGAAAATGTCAAAACTTTGATTTTCAAATAAATTTTAATTTTCAAAATATAAAACATAAAAAATTCGTTATTAATTCTTAAAATTTCAATAAAATATTAAATATAATATTTTCAATTTTATTAAGTTTATTTTTAACTTTTGAGACCTGAGAATTAAATTTTAAATATAATTAATATTTTACTTTGAAACATAATGAATACAATCTTATAATTATACTGAACAAAATTAATAATTAAAAATTTGAATATTTTATTTATTTCAAATCTATTTTTAAAGTGAAATATTTTTAAAAATTAAGGTCTCGTTCAAATTATTCATCTTAAATCACTTGTATACAAACGCATTTTCTATATGTAAGCTTTTTTAAAGCCTGTCAGTCTTTAGAAGTTATTCAAAGGAATGTTACAAATGCACGCTGATGGCAAAGTTCCAATTCGCTGCTAGATATGTAACTAGTACTTTGAGTGACGACAATCCGCTAATGCGGTGGGAGACTACGGATATAACAGAATTTGCAATACATAATTTATTCTACTAAAAATCTTCATAATTTAAAATATTTTTTTAACAATTTAAAGGTCTCATATAATTGTATAAAAGATTTAGAAGAATTAATTTATTTTTCAAAACATTTGATTTGTGATCAATTTTTATAAATCAATTGGTCAGATTTCAAATGTTTATAAAAGTAAATTTGCAAACCAATTCATATTCAGTTATTTCATTATTTATATAATAGATAATATAAAATATATAAAAACTGACAAAAATAAAATTGATTCATTGAAATTAATTTATGATGAATGCATGACCTTGAAAAATTTATTCGCTTATCTCAAATGTAAGTTAAATTTGTAAATGATGTTTTATTAAACATTGAGAAATATTTTTCAGAAAATCAAACTATGATATGCGCATTAATCTTTGAACATTTGATTGAAGAAAATAATATTGAACGTTTAAAATAAATAATATATATATATATATATTAAAATTATATAAAATTATTTCATTATAAACTTGAATATTCTTATGTAAACATCTAAATTTTTAAACAAAAGTATTAATTTTAAAATTTTGTAAATTTTTTACAACAAATACAATCATCAGAAGTGTTTCGATTTAATACAATAAAAAAGGTTTTCAATAAGAATAAATATATGATTTAAACAACTCTTTATTTTCAATTTTGTTTCCAATTCTTTCAAATGCTAATAAATTGCTGAAATTTTCTCCTTTACTTAACGTTGAAATTGTTGTTTAATAATATAAAATTATGAATTGTTAAATAACTATAAGTCAATTTTTCTTTTAATTCATAATCAATTGGAATATAATTAGTATTCTGAATGTCATTCTAGTTAAACAATTTTATCAACATTATCAAGTTCATGAAAAATAAAACTAAAATAATTATAAATTGTATTAACAAAAAAGAATGAAGCTTATTATTAGACATTTTAATCGATAATAAATTATAAAATAAAAATTAATGAATCTTACTTTTATTTTATAGGATCAAATATGTCATCAAATTTTTTCAAATGTGAGGTATGTGACATAAACTTCCTCAGTCACCGCGAATATCTTTCACATAATAGGATCGTTCACGAAGACAAAATATATTCTTCGAATATGACAATTAATCATCAATTGGAGTGTGACTATTGTTCGAAACTTTGTAATAATTTGGATACATTAAAATGTCATTTGAGATATTGCAAACATTTGACGTCTCCTTATAAGTGCAACAAATGCGCTAAAATATTTCCAAACAAACATCAACTTATTTTACATTTAGTTACGGATATTAAACAAATTGGAATGGGAATTAATAAACTAGTAAATTTAAAAGAAGATTCTAAATTTAAAATTACTAAAACAGCTTTTAAGTCATATTTACAACAATTTGAACTTCATCCAAGTGAAACTTTTATAGACGTGGAACAGTTTTTTTCTTTTTATAAGATGGATATAAAAGAACTTTTTGAAAATATCATTCAAAAAATCAAATCTTTCAAAACACAACTATGCATTCAAGTCACATTTTCTAGAGAGGTAGGAGAAGTTTTATTTTATACAACTTCATATTTTTGTTCTGATAATTCTATTATCACAATTGAAGTTGATTTCAATTATTTTTTTGAAAAAATAATTGGATTTTTAGAATATAAAGTACAAACATTTGAAGAGATAGGAAGTGGGTGGAAAATATTAGAGATTGATAGGTTAGATATTAGAATTGGTACTTATAATCCAAAAAAAATTGGTTGTAGTTCAATTGAATTACCACCTGATTTGAAGAATAAAAAAGGAATAATTTCAATAAAATCTGATGATAATAAATGTTTTCTGTGGTCAATTTTGTTATTTTTAGCAATTAAAAAATATAAATTAAATGAAAACAATTCTAATATATCCAACTTATATAGAATTTCTTATTTGAAGAAATTTATCAATTTGGTAAATTTAAAAAATATTACATTTCCAGTTAACTTGAAAATAATTAAAAAATTTGAAAAACAAAATTCTAGTTTATCATTAAGAATAAACATTTACAGTTGGGAGAGGGTCGACCTTATGACTGATTCATTAGTCCCAATATATATTTCTAAAGTTAAAGCTAACCATACAGTAAAATTACTTTTATATAGAAGTCATTTTTATTTTATAAAAAATTTTCATAGAATTATGTCATGGTTTAACTCGAATAACAAAAAGTTTTGTTATAACTGTTTGTCAGGTTTTAAAGATAAAACACGACTAAATAAACATATTGAAAACTGTAAATATTTTTCTCCGACTGTAACGTTAATGCCAAAAGAGAAATATCTGAGTTTTAAAGAAATTCAATATATGTATACATTTCCATATGTTTTATATTGTGATTTTGAATCAATATTAATTAAAGAAAACTTGAATATTTCTGATAAAACTAAAATTATTCATAAACATAAAGCTTGTGGATATTCATTATTAGCAATTGAAAGTGAATCAAATGTGTTCTATAAAAATACATTCAGAGGAGAAAATTGTGTAGAAGTTTTTTTAAAAGATTTAAGGATTTTAGCTTTAAGGATTAATGCATTACTAGCAAATCAAATATCAATGAATTTATTAACTGAAGATGAAAAATGTAATCACTTAAATGCAGTTAACTGTTACTTATGTGATAAGCCTTTTTCTGATGAAAATAAATTTATTAAAGTTCATGATCATTGTCATTTAACAGGAAATTATAGAGGAGCAGCACATTCAGGGTGTAATTTACTTTATAGAATTCCAGAAAAAATACCTTTACTTTTTCATAATTTAAAAAACTACGATAGTCATTTCATTCTTGAATCACTGTCAAAAGAAACATTTTTAAAATGTAATATAATACCACAAAGCCTTGAAAAGTATATTTCATTTTCCTTGGATGAAGTTCAAGTTTTAGATAGTTTTCAATTTTTAAGTACAAGTTTAAGCAATTTAGTTGAAAATCTTCAAAATTCAAATTATGATTTCCCAATATCTCGTGAAGTATTTAAAAATTTAACTAAAAAAGAAGAGACAAAGATACAGATGTTATTCAAAAAATCATTTTATCCATATGAATATATGGATAGTTTTGAAAAATTTAAAGAAAAGTCTTTACCGAAAAAGAAACATTTTTATTCTTCACTTACTTTGGAAACTATAACAGAAGATGAATATAAATATGCACAAAATATTTGGAGTGTATTTGATTTTGATAATCTTGGTGAATATCACGATTTTTACTGTCAACTTGACACAAGTTTATTGGCCGATATATTTCAAAAATTTAGAAAATCTATTCATGCAGTATATGGACTTGAACCGTGTCACTTTTATAGTATACCTGGCTTAGCATTCAGTGCAGCTTTAAAATACACAAAAGTTGAGCTCGAATTAATTTCTGATGTAAATATATATCAATTTATTGAAAGAGGGATTCGCGGAGGTATTTCTGGAGTGATGAAAAGAATTTCAACTGCTAATAATCCAGAAGTTAAAAACTTTGATAGTAATAAAGAAACAACATATTTATGTCATTATGATGGTATGAAAACCTTTAATTCATTTTTATAATATAATTAAATTATTTTTTATAGTGAATAATTTGTATGGATACGCTATGAATATGCGTTTACCTCTATCTGGATTTAAATGGGTTGATGTAGAAAAATTAGATCAAATCAATTGGAAAGCAATAAGAACTGATACTAAAATTGGATACATATTGGAAGTAGATCTTATATATCCAAAAGAATTGCATGATTTTCATTCTGACTTTCCTCTGGCCCCTATAAAAATGAAAATTTCAAATAATCAATTGAGTAAATATCAAAAAAATACAATTGAATATTTACAAAAATTTGGATATAAACGCTCTCCTACTGAGAAACTGATGCTAACACTTCATGACAAAGATAAATATATTGTGCATTTTAAAATTTTGAAATTATATTTAGAACTTGGATTAAAAATTACTAAAATTCATAGAGGTATTGAATTTATTCAAAAAAGATTTTTGAAATCTTATATTCAATTAAATACAAACTTAAGAAAGAATTCTACCTCAGATTTTGAAAAAGATCTTTATAAGTTAATGAACAATAGTTTTTTTGGAAAAACAATTCAAGATAATAGGAAACATTTAAATGTTAAGTTAGCATTAGATTCCAAGCAATGTTTAAATTTAATCAGAAAACCGACCTTTGAACAGTATCATATACTTGATGAAAACAAAGTTTTATTTAAAATGAAAAAACCTTCAGTTAAACTCAACAAACCAATTGCTATAGGGTTTACTGTACTTGAACACTCAAAATATCATATGTATTTATTGCATTATAATACGTTTAAAGATTTTTATGGAAATAATATTCAATTAATATATACAGATACTGATAGTTTTGTTTATGAAATCAAAACTAATAATTTTCATACAGAGTTGAAAAATCAATTTTCACGAATTATGGATTTTTCAAATTTTAAGAAAACCCATGAATTATTCGATGAAAAAAATAAAAAAGTTATTGGATATTTGAAATCTGAATATGGAGAAGAAACTGTTAATGAGTTCGTTGGAATCAAATCAAAATTATACTCTATAAATCATGGAGAGAATTTAGTTAAGAAGACAGCTAAAGGACTTCAAAGATCTGTTTTAAAAAAATATATAACTCATGATCATTATAAAAATGTGATTGAAAATAATAACTTGTATTGTACAAAAATGAACAGAATTCAAAGCAAACTACACAAAGTTCATACAGTTGAATTAGAAAAACTCATATTTATGCCTTTAGATGACAAAAGATATATTTTGGATGATGGAATAAATACTTTGCCTTTTGGACATAAAAATATAAAATTTTCTGTTGATTCAAAGAAAAGTGAAACAAGTGAAAAATAATTTTTAAATAACATTTTTTATTTTAATATTATATAAGGGTTTAGGAATATACATTTATTGGTTTATATATATATTTGATGAATAAATTAATGTAATTGAAATAAGTTTAAATAAAATTTAATTATTTGAATTGATTGAATAATTTATTTAAAATAAAATCATTTAGTACTTTAAAGAAAATTTAATTATCTTGATAATAAATGAAAATCCTTGCATTTTGAATTGATATCGTATTTTTTAGTTATATATATAGTTGAATTTTTTAATTTTAATAATCTAGACTCAGGTGTTTTGTCTAACACCAATCTGGGAATCCCTAATTTCATACGATTAATACAATTTGTGGTCCAAAATTAGAGTTGAGGATGATTTTGAGAATTCCAAACCCAAAATTTCTCTTCGAGTCGCAAATTGAAAAATTTCAGAACTTTTTTAATATTTTCTATAAATAATATCAAATAGTAAATTAATTTATGAGTATTTAAAATCTATTAATATCTACCAAAATAAAAATATTAATTTAAAATAATTTCATGCAATTGATGATTCCAATTAATGTTGATTGAAAATAATTTTTATACAAATAACAGTTTAATTAAAACAATCAGTCGATTTTAATAAATATATAGAAAAATGTTAAAAATTATATAAATATGAATAATAGTCACTTAATACTCATGTAGTGTGTATTACTTGTGTGATATATTTAATGCAACAAAAATTTATTGTAAATCAAATAATACTTTGATAGAAATATATTTGAAAATTCAATAGTCAAACAAATACTAAAATCAACTGTAGGTAATCAATAATAATAAATTCTGCTTTTAATCGACAATAAGTTAATAAAAAATACAACTCTTTATTATTCAATTATAATTTATAATATAAATTCATATAATTTTTTTGAGATAGATAAATAGTTAAAATTTAAGCGTTTCTAAAAAGAAAAAATGTACTTTTAAAAATTGATATTCCCAGAATTGATTGTTAGGTCTAGCGAATTGGTACCATAGGCTCAAGCATTGCAATTCCCACCTTTCGTCATCTCTCCCAAAAAATAAAAGAATATTCTCAATGTGCTTCAATAATCATCACAGAATGAAAATATGTGATTTTTATAAAATAAATAATCAATTTAATTAATTTTCAAATTAGTATTAAACAAAATCCGGAAATATATTATTTTTTTTGTATAAATCCACAAATATATTTTATGCCCTTTTTACCTACTAATCATTAAATCTTATAAGTGTATAAAAAAATTTTATCGATATTAAAGGATATATTATATAGTAAGTTATAAAACGATAAAACTTTATTAATACAATTGTGTTATAGGGAGAGAAACTGTTTAACCGTTATGAAGTAATAGTTGTTTGCATATATACAAATTTTAAATAAATATAATTATTATATTATACAAAAACGTGTTTCTACTTCATTACTCATTTTAGCACAATTTCTGAATTTACGATAAGCTTAATAACAATGATATATTACAAAAACAACATTTCAGTTATTAAATTGATTCCACGACTAACTCATTTTTTTATTATATAATTTTAACATTATTTAATTTTTATATGAAAATGTAAAATATTAGTGAAAAATTAGTTATTTATTCATTCATGGTCATATTTTCAATATATTGATTTAAAAGTTGTAAAATATTTATTTATAATTATTTAAAAATTTTCATATAGTAGTCAATAATTTATTAACAACTCTATTTTTATGACACATATTCGATACACCTGAAAAGTAGTCAAAAGATAATAAATTGAACTAAATTTGACATTTAATTGTTGTATGTTAAAAGGAAACAGCAATATAAAAAGTAGCAACATTTCAATATAATTTTCTACATTTCAATAATTTTTTTAAGCATTTTTGATTTGACTTGTAAATATAAATTAAAGAGTTTTAGGAGTTTTTATTGTGTCATAAACCAAGATTAATTAATCAATAGAGAGAAAATAATCTATATTTTTAAATTATATATAAATTGCAACCAAATTTTTTTATTATATATAGTTTTTGTTGTATTATCAAAAAAGTTCAAACTCGTTATGAATAATAAAAATAAGTGATAATAATTAGAGTTTACACAAATTTTTAATGATTCCATTCTATTACACTTTTTAACATAAATTTTAGCTTATGATAAACTTCAATGTCATGCTATATAACATAAACACTTTAACTATTAAATATATTCCAAGGATGACAAGTATTTTATTTAAATTATTTTTTATTTTTACTTAAATTTATTTTTTATATAAAAATGTAAAAGTATTGCTAATAATATATGAAAATAATAAAATGTACAGCGCTGTATTTATTTAACCCAAATTAAAGATTATTTATAGACAAAGCGTCAGTCATTTACAGGTTTTTTTCTGAAACAAAATAAAACAATTTTAAATACGAATAATAGTGAATAAATGAAAACAAAATTTTGTTTAATTTTATCACATATTTGTATATAAGTCATTTACTGTATGTTGTATTAAGCGACCGTTTGTGCGCATAAGTTGTCTCATAGACCTAATGCTGGTAAATACAATAATAAAGACAATAATAAAAGATATTATAAATTTTTAAATAAAATATTTTAGTTGAAAAATTAAATTTTTATTGTTTACTGGCTAATAATTATAATCGACACAAAAGTACCTATTAACCCTATATTTAAATTACTCATAATTGGAATGAAATATAAAGAATTTATTCCTAAATTTAATGTCAAAATAAGACGAGAATAATAATTAATCAAATTATCAAATTATTTTTATCAAATTAGTCAAATATAGTCAATACCAATTTAAACTTTCTAAACAATTGACTTATATTCTATAATTGTCACATTATAAGAATAATATATTTTAATTAATTTACATTTTGTGAAATTATTTAACAATTCTGCTTGAATTTTAATCACTCTGAAAATAACTTTTTGTTTGAATAGTCTTTCTAATATTTCATTCAAGATATTAGTACTTCCAGTTACAGTTAAAATTATTTATAAAAAATCTCAAAAAGTATTTTTGTTTTGATTTAGATTAATAATTTTTAATAAATTATTAGTAATCAAAAATGAATATTTTATATATTTTTATAAAGCTATAAATAATATAATATAAAAATTTTCTGTTTTCTAAAATTTTCAAAATATTAATTGTACTTTTATTGTATTGAAAACACATTTCAATAGTTTCACTAATTTTTCTGAATCCAATTTATTTATTTAATGATAAAAATATAAAAAATTAATTTGTATCAATAGTAGTTTTTGATGACAAAAATAAAATACTGGTTTACTAATACTATTATTAATATACATATAATACAACGCTTCTAAAAGATTAAATATTTTTATATATTTTATTTGTAAAATTGAGGATTTTGATAATTAGCATAACTACAAACCAAACCTTAGTTTAATTACTAAATAAAACACTTTTTACTGATATTTTTTTTGTTTTTATCAGAAAAATTTTGAGAATTCTTGAAATTTTCCATCAGTAAGAACAGTAGAAAGTTGTTTTAAAAAATTTTAAATGTTTAATTGTATGAAATATAAGTTGTATTTTATAATTCGAATTTAATCATTTAAATATGAGTCAAATATTTATTAAACTTTTCAAAGTAACTAAAGGATTAGATTAGATTAGAAGAACTAAATTAAATACAATCGCTTTCAAAGTATGATTAAAAATTAATATACAAAACTTTAAAATATTTATTCATTTCATTTTATCGTGAGGTAAATATTCGAAATTTTTCAATATATTTAAAAAACTTTTATCATCTGTGACTTACAATTAAATAATTAAATTTTAATTATAAAATCAATAACATGTTTTAACCTTGTTTCATACAATTAAAACAATTGTGAATATTTTAAGCATTAAAAATCAGCCTTTAATACGGTTCTTATTAATTATTTGAATTTGATATTAAATTACTTTTTAAATTTTTTGTACCCTTCACTAAAATTTATAAGATATACCTGACATACAGACGCATAATTTGAGGTAATTTTTAAATATTGTATTGAATTTATATATTTTAAAAAACTATAAAACTTTTTTGTCTCAAATTTAAAACTGAACTGTGTCCAATTTAAAATTCAAAATTTATATTTTTAATGTATTAGAAAATGTAAATTATTTTTTTATTTGAAAGAAATTTAAGTATTTTACCCATAATAATCTTAACAAATTTCTATTCGACTAAAAGTAAAACAAACTATTACATTGAATTTGAATTAAATAAAATTATTTCTTTGAAATGTCAAATAATTCACATAAAGCCTCAAAATTATTTTATCAAAGTCTAAAATATGCAGCTAATATGAACAGATGAAAAGTCTATTATTAATAAAAATTTATTAGATTTATTGAAAAAAATTAAATTAATTAATCAAATAAACTTTTTTCGATATAAATAATAAGGTAATCTATTATCTTATTTCATTCATAACAGATACTTTTTAACTTTTATACAAAATATTTTTGAAGAGTTTTATGACTTGTTAGTCATTTCAAAGAAATAATTTTATTCAATTCAAATTCAAAGTAATAGTCTATGTTTAAATAAACAAATATAACTTTGTTAAGACTATTGTGTATAAAATGCTTAAATTTCTTTCATTACACTTTCAAAAGCAAAAAATCTTATTCTTACTTACGACTTAAGAGATAGAAATAAATATATACTGAATTTAATATTATCTTAATATAACTTAAGCACAGCTAGCTTTTTGTCAAATTGATCAAGCAAATTGTCGTTATTAACAAAAATAATTATTGTTCTTGTTGTTTATAAAAACTTAGCTTTCAGTCATTTTTTCAAGTTAATTGTCGTTTCAATAAAAGCAATAAATTATTTGCTATAATTTATAAATTTACGTAATGTAGCCTTATGATCTTATGTTAACAATTGCTTCAAAGTCTCATTCTTAGTAATGAGCAAGGGAACTATTTTGCTAACAAATGTAGTCTTATGATCTTATGTTAACAATTGCTTCAAAGTCTCATTCTTAGTAATGAGCAAGGGAACTATTTTGCCAACAAGATGTCATTTTTTATCTTAGTAAAAGTAATTTACTTTTGCGTACAATAAGTAAATATACGTTGATAATAAAAATCTTCAAATTTTTCGTTATAAACAAAGAAGTTTAAAGAGCTCCGTTATAAGCAAATAGAAAAATTCACATTGTTACAAATGTTTTACAGTGAGGTTTATTGTTAAAGACCAAAAGTTTAATTCATTGAATATCACTTAAATATTTCATTAGAATATTTGAGACAAAAATGCTTCTGTTAGCAAAATCGTCTATTTTTATAAATAACTTCAACTGTATTTAAAGTACCAATAACTGGAAAGAAATATTAGATAAAATTTAATTCTGAATCAAATGTCAAAATAAGATTACTAATCGAAAGTACAAATTGTTGATAACTAATTAGTCAAATATATTCAATACAAATTTAATTTTTATGAGGATTTTACTTTCATTTTCTAATTGTCTCACTATATGAATCAGATAATTTAATAATTTGACATTTTTAAAATTATTTTATAAATTTATGTATGAATTTTAATCATTTTGAAAATAATTTTTGTTTTAATAAATTCTTTCCAATATTTCGTTCCAGTTATAAGAAATTAATATACAACTAAACTTTGCAACTTCGCAATCAAATGTAACATTGTTTTTGTTATACATATGATTTAATGAAACTTTAATTAACTCACCATCAGCAAAAAATAAGCATTAAATGTATTCCACACTTCAGCTATTAGACAAAGTCGAGTGGACAGTTCGAAGTAGTCAGAAGTTCTGGTAGTTGAATCTTATATTGACTGAACACAAACAATAAGTTCTTATAAGTACTTTTAAATACTATTTATTCAAACTACGATTAAAAATAGAGTAGTGGCAAAGCCAATGTACAAACTGCACAGTGAACACTGTAAAATGTAGAATGATTGTTTTTACAGTGATGTATTTTAATTATACTTTAACATTAATTAGTTTAATCCATTATTGTCATAAAGACATAAGAAAATATGCTGGCTACAGCTTTACATCTAAAATGTTCTCACATTTATGCCAAATAATTCAACAATTAGTTGAAAAAATTTATTATATTGAATGAATTTGTTTATAGGTGCAAATATCATAAAATTAAAACAACATATTATAGTCAAAAGTAAAAACTGAAATAAATTCTGAAATTTTTTTAATTATATAGATTTTTGTGATATCTCAAAATAAATTAACTATAGCCACCTAAGGACCCTAAGCGCGCCTAGCTATCTCAGTGATGCAGAGAGGGACAGCCAGTTTTTTGAGAATGATGCAGAAAATTGATGCAGGGATTTGATGCAGAGAGGT
>JAQFZR010000033.1:0-13645 GCA_034696065.1 Gustavia microcephala | reverse complement strand
CCTTCTATATGCTACAGACGGACAGACAGACGGACAGACAGACTTAACGAATTCAGAGACGAACTTTGTTCGTCGAATATTGAATTAATTGCTATTGCTAATTAGTAGAAATTATTGTCTGATCTTATCATTGAACACATGCCTGAAATTAATATACAGTTCGGTATTATCTAAAATAAATATTGTTTTTAACACAACAACAAAATTTTAAAATGTTTGAAATACTTTAAGACTTTAAATGTTTAAAGTATTTTAGATATAAAGTCCTTTAGAAATAAATACAAGAGTATAGGTTTGGGTTTGGGTTCATATTTTTTGGTGATTAAGATTTTTTTAGATTTCATACAAAATTCTTTATTATTCATAATTAAGGAACAGTTATGAGCCGTTTTTTGTCGCTCATAAATATTCATTATGTGTTTTCAATAGTAGTTTTTCTCATTAATAAATATGAATTTGAGAGTGAATTCATATGAAAAACATTAAAGAAATATATTTATAAATAGAGCGAAGTTGTCTTTTCGAGTAAGACATCAATTCTCCAAAAAAGTTGTCGTCCTTTTTGTTGATCTGTTTCGACTGTTTATCCTAAAGTTGTCAGAAAATGACAAAAATCTCAACATTTGACTGCAGTTTAGCTAAGAATATGAATTTATTATTAAAAAGAGAGGGAGAGATGGAGAAGCGAACTGGGCAGGGTGCATTTGGTGCATTTGGATGTGTTAAACGGTATGCGTGAACTGTAGTGACAGTCATATGTATGTAGTTCTAAATGCAATAATTCTATTGCCGATAAGTGATGTAATAATGAGGTTCTCTCGCAGTTCTATCACACAATTCCATTAAATAGCACTTTATTTGAGAAGTGGAGAGAATCTATCAAAATAAATAGAAATAAAATAATTGCTTTTCATCTTAGATTCGTTGCATTCAAACACAACATTTACTCAACCAATCACTGCATTGAATAATTCATATTTTATTACTTATTATTGGAGAACAAGTTTGGGTTAGAAATGAAAAAGCGATCTATTAATGACAATTCAACTAAAGAATTGCTATTTTTATGCCCTAATCATCGAAATAGAGGAAAATCAAAAGTAAACAAAACAAAGAAATAAAAGTTTTTGTTTATTCAGTCAAAAGTTTTGTTCTTCGGATATTTGGCATTAAATGCAAACTTCAATAAAATGATTAAATAATTGTAAATCTCGTCATAGAAATAGTAAATAATATGAAATGAAATAAAATAATAAAAATAGTGATAATAAGTAGTAATAAAAAGTGAAACGAATGTAAATTTAGAGTATATATGAATCGACGACTTCCTGCGATCTTTTATAAGAGCATAACTTTGTATAACATAATGACGTGATATATAAGTGTAGATCAGATGAAAATAGTTACAAATACTGTTAACCATATTAGTTACGACATATAAATGGGCGCAAACATTACCAGCACTTTTCTTCTATCGCCTAAACATTTTTAATGCCTAAATACTGCTTAAAGAGTCCAAACAATCAGTTCTTGTGTTGGCATTCAGTGCATAAACATTAGGCATAGAGTTGGTGTGCGTCGGAATCAACACTTCACTCATTGCCAGCACTTTGTATTTGGGGTTACATTTGAAGCTAACTTTACTCGAGTTTTTCGATGCATAAAAATTCTCAATGAATGCAATGAATATCTGAGCGATTGTTGTTCCAGAATATACTGTTTGAGAAGAGATTCCGTTATCGCTGTATATATCATAAAAACATTCACATCGTCTGAACGACAATCTTATCAATTGTGTACACTTTTATGCGAGGACTCGGATTAAATCACAAAAATCTCGTCTTCTATAATAGTGAAGAGTTTAACAAAGAGTTTGTATTTTGTTGGGAGAAAAAAGTGGTGAAAGACGTTGGAATACATTAAATGAGAATTTTTTCATAAATTATATATTCATTGTGTAGTAAATTGTGAACTGATCCGGAATAAGTGCATTATGTCATTACTGTACAGACTCTACAATCAATTTTTTATATCATTCATTCTACTATTATTGATAAATAAAGTCTTTACAAAAGAGCTTAAATTGGATCAAATCGTTAATTTGCAAAACTCGGGTGGAATCGGCTGTCTTTTGGCCGTTTCTCCCGAAGTGGAGGCCTGTAAGACAAAGTACACCAAACGACTCACTCAAGTCAGAGATGAGGGACAATCCATGGATTCAGAAGAGTATCGCAAAGAGTTTTGTTGTGGTTTTTGGTCACTTCGAGACTGTGTCCACGACTCGGCCAGAAAGAAGTGCGATTCCAAGTCTGCCAAAACTTTTTCGAGTTTAAAAATATATTCTTCAGAACAGGAAAATGTATTTTATAAAAATTGTGACGGATTTGATTACGGGTCTAAACAGTGCGCCATTGCTTCACATCTATCCATATCTGTCTGGACTTTGATTACTGGTCTTATTATTTCATTTCTAATCAAACGATAATTGTTTTATATATAATATTAATAATAATATATTATAATTTATGATAATATAATTTGTTTTTTGTATAAATTAAATAAATAGGATGTGATATGCGTTTTAGTAATAAGCCCAAAATGGACAGGTAGGTCGAACTTTACACTACAGTATATATCTATTATCAAAATTGTAAAACATTAACCATTGAATGGACAGACACGTGGAAAGTGTTCATAAGAACGTTCGCAAATTCATGTGCAATTGGCCGGGTATGTGAAGAATAGGGTTTTGTTTTGCGATAACTTTTGAATTAATATTATTTTATTCCAAAAGAATGTGAAAAAAGATTTTCCAGAAAAGACAATTTGGATCAACACATAAAACTCCATAAAGGCATTCGTCCGCATACCTGTCCATATGACACCTGTAGCCGAACGTTCGCTGATAGAAGTAATATGTGGTCTCACTTTAAAACACATAATAAACTTAAAGCTCATAAAAGTCAACCCAACAATAGTTGTACTTATTTTGATGCCAACCCTTCAAATGCATCCAATAATGGGAACGGGAGTGAGAATGAGTCATCCCTGGCCTGAGATAACGTTTCACTGGAAAACTGCAATTAATTTAAATTAAAATAATTTATTTTATAATTTATTTATTTAACAAATGTTTGAAACAATAAAATGCAATCATTTATACTAAACAAAAGTTATTTTATTAAGTTTTAAATAATTTCTATTATATAAACTCAACTCAAAAACTAAAACTTATTTTAAAATTTGAAAAATCAAATTAAAAATATCACAAAATAAAAAAATAATAGTTTGAAAATTTTTTTGATATTATCAAATATATGAAATAATATTTAAAAAACTAATTGAACAGCAAATCGAAAATAATTTTTCTGAAGATTCTTACCTAAACTCCATATTTGCAAAACAATTCTTTTGATAATTATTATAAGAGTAGTAAAGATGGAATTTAGATCATAAAACTGATCCCGACTCACACCCGACATATCTTAATGAATGGTTTAATACTTTCCATTGGCAATCCATTGGTTAGAAGAACTTAATTATAATTTTTGTTACTTAAACTTATTATAAAACATTCAAAGGATTTGTAAATAATAAAAAGTTTTGATACGAAATAATTTAGAAATTTATTTAAATTTACAAATAATAAAAAACAAATTTATTTTTAATGTTTTTTTCAAATGTATATCAAAAGAACAGTTATTCATGTCTTTTATGTTGAGACAAGTGGTCTATTTTGGATTTGAATTTTTTGTGACATACCATACACTCAAAGGACAATTCATTTGAATGTCGGCGCAGATGTTGGTTAATATTAACTTTATATTTGCACCGGTATTCACATCCCGGCCAATGACAGGAAAACGGTTTGATATCTGAGTGAATTTTATTATGGGCTGAAAGATGGGCTTTTGTTCGGAATGTTTTTTCACATCCGGGCCATTCGCACGGGTAGGGCTTTATTCCCGTATGGATTCGATTGTGTATAACTAACCATTCATTATATTTTGTGGTAAACTCACAACCCGGCCATTCGCACATATATACCTTTTGTTTTATATTGTGTGCCAACTCTTTGTGTATATTTATTTGTCGGGCATTTCTGAAGAGTTGTTGACATCCATTGAAAGTGCATTTAAGGGTCGGTTCGCTGTTATGTACTCTTTGGTGTGCTTTCACATAGACTTCTGATTTAAATGTTTTTTGGCATTCATTACATTTAAAGAGCCGTTGGTTTGTGTGTCGACGCATATGTACATCGAGTGCATTTTTAAATTTGCACCGGTATTTACAGCCCAATTGAGTACATTTGAATGGTCTTTCATTTGAATGTGTCATTAAATGATTTTTTAAATAAAAGTAATTTTTAAATATTTTGTTACAATTTTCAAAACTACACTTAAATAACTTTTTTTCCTTATGTTTCATATCATTCATATTCGGTGTGTATTTGTGTTCAATTACTTTATGTTTTGTTAACTGAATAATTGTTTGGAACAGTTGTGGACAGCCATCAAAAGGACATTTAATGGTCGGTTCGCTATTATGTACTGTTTTGTGAGCTTTTAGAATGACTTCTGATCCGAATGTGTTTTGGCATTCATTACACCTAAAGCTGTGTCTCTTATTTATATGTATATCGAGTTCTCGTTTGTCTTTACACTCGTATTCACATCCAATTTGAATGCATTTAAATATTTCCACATTTGAATGAATGGGTTTGGGTTTAAATATGGGTTTGGGTTGAGATATGGGTTTTGATAGAAGTATGGGTTGAGATATGGGTTGAGGTATGGTTTGAAGTATGGGTTGAGATATGGGTTGAGGTATGGTTTGAAGTATGGGTTGAGATATGGGTTGAGGTATAGTTTGAAGTATGGGTTGAGATATGGGTTGAGGTATGGTTTGAAGTATGGGTTGAAGTATGGTTTGAGTTGTGGGCTGAGGTATGGGTTGATTCATAGGTTTTTGTATTATATTTTGGTTAACAATTATGAACTGATATTGTTTTGATTCATTTGAGTCTATATTTGGTATTAAATTATTAATTATTGGATTTAAAACTATATTTTTATATACTTTCAGTGCATTTGTTTCAATAGTTTTTATATTATTTTCATTTAACTCATCAAAACTTTGTTTATTTTTAACTTCATTTTTATTAATTATATTAGAAATTACTTCACTTTCACAAAGAAATTTAGGACTAATTTGAACCAAATTTGAGACTTCAGTCGAATTGCAATTTGTTTTAATTATAACAATATAAAAGTCAAACGTATTGCTAATAAAACCCGAGTTATTGCTCCAAACCATACAATTTTGAATTGAGTCGAACTCAAGAGTTGACTCGAGTTTGTGTTCGTCATAAGAAGAATAATTAATTGTTTTAAAGAATCGAATTTTTTCATTTGTAATCAAAACAAAATAATTTTTTCGTAATATTTCTAATGAAACGAATACTTCTGACTCTTCCCTGTCGTTGATTATACCACAGCTATAGAAAAATTCCTGTCCTTTCGATTGGATTAAATCGTATTTAAGTAATAAACCATTAATTGAGTTAACTCTCGGCGGACGGACTCTCTCGACGACTGGGTAGTGATGGGAGGATATCTTACGACTAGACTCTCTCACAGCACTGGCAGCTCCTGTGGCGAAGTCCAACATTCCGACCGCAGGTTTAGTGATCGTACCGACCAGTCCTTTACCCAAACCTACAAATATACCCGAAACACCTTCTTTAACAGCTCCTTCATATGTCTGAGTGATAATACTGGTCACTCCACCCAATAACCCAACGCCCAGACCTTTTATGCCTGTAGTCAAGTGATGGCTATTCTCTTGTTTTATACGTTTACGCATTTCTTGATGTCTGCTATCCATTGATACGACACCCAAACTGTCCGATAAAATGGAGGTCACTTTAGCGGTGGAGTCACTTATGCCATGCGCCACATTCCACATGAGTCCCCCAAAGCTCCCCTCATGGATCAGTTCGTTTATGCCGTCCGTCACGTCATTAACAAATCCTAAAGGATTGCCCAAAAAGTCAACCGAACCCAAGATCTTCGCCGCCTGACTCTTGAGCTCAGCCCTATAGTGGTTGTATATGGAGTCTAACAGAAACTCTTTGGTCATCAATGAGTAAATTTTCTTAAAGGCCGACAACTGAACGCTCGCGTCTTCGAATCGAATCAATTTAATTCCTAATCTCTTTTTTAATCGATTATAAAGTTGTGGTAAATGTGCAGAAGAGAAGACACTTAGCTTTACGAGAGATAATTGGATAACAAATACAGTGAAGTAATAACGCGAACATTTACTCAAAACTGATGAAATAGCCCTATTAGCTGCTGTGTTCTCAGGGTTTTGAATTTGATCCAATTCATTGTCAGGTAATTCAAAGCCAATAAATTCTAATACTTTTAATAATAAAATCTCTTCTAAATTAAAGACCATATCTTTGATAGAAATCTGAAAATTCTGTACAAAATAAATATCTTTTAATGAAATGTTAAATAAAAATGAAATAATGTTTCCATACCTTAAACACATTGGACTCAACGTTAGGCACAAATTGTTTTTGAGCCGTCAATGAAATGGCCGGCAATTGAAGGCTATTAATGGAAGGATTGACGTGAAGAATGACTGACTTCTCGGCTCCTTTCAGTTGATTATCGATCTATTTATTCAAAATATTGCAAACATTAATAAAATCAATATCAATGAGAATAAGAGGACAGTATGGAAATGGAGAGAATTGAGACCTGAATGTTCTGAACGGAACAATTGAAATGACATTCTTCTGAATCAAAAGTTAACTCAAATATTGAGTTTTGAAAGTATGCATAAAGTAATTCTTCATTCAAATGGTTCACTACTGAGAGCCCAAACCTATCGATTGTTAATAAAACAATTAATTCTATATTCTTGAGAAGTGGTGTATTCTCGTGATCCCTGGGCTCTACTTTCCAATGATTGTTAGGCACTGATATTCGATCGCGATTTCTGATATCATTAATTCGCAACACACGAGTCGGTCCTTCGGCGATAACAGTTACGGACAGAACTCCCGATCCTTTTCTCATCTTTTTAGCACTGAGTAACTGTTCGATTGGAATACAGTCAGATCTGTTTGGCCCCAACACAGCCTCCCGACCCACTCGAAGACCTTTATAACCATCTCTGGGCTGAACGAACAGATTTGGATATTCACAACATAACCGGCCCTCTGCTGTGAAAGTCCAGGTCTGAGTCAAAGCTCTTTTGGCGTCAATTTTGCGTAACATTAAAGAAGTCAATTCAGATGGAAGGGGACAGGTATTAGATATGTCTAAAACCAATGCATTTTTGTCTGTTTTATAAAATGAAGCCCTATTTGGGTCGTTGGGGTCGGAGGGGGCGGAAGAGCCCTCATGTATGAGTCGTTTTGAGCTATCCATCCGCCATAGCTGTGATCTCTTCCCCCTTTCCTTTCGCGCCATAAATACTATTTTAGAGCCTTCGAGAACATCCAAAACCAATTGATGTCTTGTGCCATCTCTATCATAATGAGCACCTACACCTACAGTCACCTTTTCGTCATCCGAGTCGTCCTCATCGAAAGTACCGGTGAATGAGATATAAATAAAATTCTCATACGTAAGCTGATCACCCGGTGCCAAACTCATCAAATCATATGTTGAACATGAACCTCCCGGAGCCTTAACTGTTATGTGTGGCTTCAGAGTTGACTCGTCCCACGCATAGGCCAGTTGTGTGTTGGGTCTCATCAGAGTTTTCATATAAGTCTGAGTTGTATTCGTTTGAAAGAATTCTATCGAAACGTGAGACAAGTTCTCGACTCTTAGAGGGGGCGGTAGGTTATTGGCATCGGTCAACACCACAAAGTATGTCGCGCTTTGGATAAGGATTTCAACGCGAATAAAGTGTGACTTTCGGAACTCATCCCTAATGTTCAGGTGGAAGGAATTGGCGAACGGCTCCACTGCAAACCCACCCGACCAGAAACAGTTGGGGATGGAAGCGATGCGGACACACAGAAGACGGTCCCGATCTGTTCGGGGCCAATGAAATGCAACGTTCGATTTGGACAAAACACTTATTATGTGTTGATTTTCATTAGACTCAACACAAGTCATACACTTTTGTGCAAATTCTAATCGAAATGAACTTAAATTTTCGATTTGATAGCGAGGGGTTATCGTCACGATTCGGGTGTCGCGATACCTGTCCCTACCGTTCCTTATATCGATTCCAAACTCATACACTTTATCTGGTTTTTGTGGATCATTTTGACCGACTCTTAGTCTTCTAAATAACATTCCCTTTTCTAAAAAGAAAGGGTTGGCCCACCGGGGGTTACATTCTTTAGACCTGCCCAGCCTTAAAGAGAACATATGAGGAAAGTCTGGCTCTGAGAACGAGAACAGCAGCGGAGAAATGCTTCGCGCGATTTCATGTTCGGCCATCTGTCCGGCAGATTCGGAAGCGCCGTCTTGTTTGACAACTATGGGAAGTCCGGTGCGATTAATGATCCAATAGGGAGAGTATATGGTGACTACAAGTGCAGAAGTGGAACCACTCACTAGTGATACCAATGCGTGCAATACTAACAGACGTTTACGACTATCGAACAGATCTAAATGCGTGACATAATCACGAGTCGCGCCTGGATTTAGAGTCAATGGTCTAGAGTTGGGAAAGTTATCCATTGAAAACTCAATTGTGAACTGTTCTAATGGATTCACGTAATGAATCGATATTTGTTCGCCCGGTTTGTTGGTAGCGATGACTGCAGTGCCGGTTATGTGGAAGCGTAGTTCATATGGAAGAAGATTTGTTATCTGTAAGGGTGGCACTAGGGTTATGGTATGTGCGGGCTGTGCTCTATATGACTGAAGGCCTAATCCTTGTGACCAAACATCTAATGGAAATCTATTTCTTTCAACCAAAACACAGAATCGATAGGAAGAGGAGGTTGAATATGACGAGTGCTGACTACGGGTGATCGTAATGGGTGTGCAAATCTGTAATTCACTAAATATTTCACTACATCTGCGCACGTGTTCCCAATTGAGGGGCGTCTCACACATGTTGACGCCCACATCGCACGGGCGGACTTGGATTTTGTTGCGCACCAGACGTAAAGGTACCGAAAGGGTTGAGTTGGATGTGATGTAAAGACTTTCGTTTGTGTTTTGGAATTTGAGTTCAATTGCATTCGAAGTTTTATTTGCGATGAGAAGAGCCGAACGAATAGTGACTAACTTTCGGGCATTTGGTTCCAAATCAATTGAGAACACTATACGAGCCGTTTGATGGATGAACACATCAGACTCAGCCTCACGGAAGTACAGCCCAACCCTATTTATGGTGACCGGGAATACAGGCTTCCAGCCATCGACGGCCACAACTATTTTGTGACACTTTTCTAGATGACTGTCACTGTGTCTCGATTTAGTGGACATTTTCGATATCGAATCAAAACTGAATGCAATTATTTCGTTCGGTTCGACTGAAATCCATTTCAATTCAGATGACATTTCAGTCGATTTGTCACAAAAATTGATTACTTTTTGGTGAAAACAAGTATTGGTTTGTTGTAAGTCTTGTATCAAATGAAACCTTAGACGACAACCCGTTTCGTTCTTAAGGGCATATGGCATGAAAGGTGTTCTGTGACGGAATGCCCTCTTTGTTGGAGACATATTCACAAAATCTTTGATGTCTTGAATCCAGGATTCGCTAACATTTTTGATAAGATCTGCAAAATTACTCGTAATATTCAAGTCTAACATCTCTTTGATATCAATTTTAAATGTAATTCTCTTTTTATGTGAATTCAAAGTCTTTATATGCACCGGACGTTCGGTCATATTCCACATGAGTTCAAATTTGCAGTACTCTATGAACGGCTCCCAACCAGACAGTGAACTATTGAAGTAATTACAGGAAAACATCATTTGAGAGAAGCCCTCCAGAAGTGGGTCACTGTTGTGGTGCATAAGTCGGAAGTCTTTAGTATTGAGTTCCAGAAGTGGAACATCTGTTCCGTTGCAGTCGTCAATCAAACATAACGTTCCGTTTTGTATCCGAACTTCGATTACAGCAAACTTTGAATAAATAGAGTGATTCTTCAGATTATCCGGTCTTTTGTCTGTTTTAGTGTTTTTCGAATGTCTGGTCAGCCAAAGGGCTGATTCACTCAAATCTCCGCCACATATCTCAAGAGCTCTGACACATTCGTCAGAAGCAAAGCCCATGTCTTCCAGTTGTTTGACAATTGAAGACAACGAACAATCATTTGATGGGTTGTTATGTTTGTTATTTGAAATGTCATTTAAACTGTTGTGAGAAGTGATTGAAAGTGAGTTAATTATGTGCCAAAACATAAGGACGTCATTATAGGACACCCGAAGATTGATGTTTGGGATATCAAAAGTCAAAACTAACTCTTTATGATTATTATAAGGCTTTAAGTTTTGTATCGGAAATTTGGGGACATTTAAATTAGCCACAGTAGTGACGGCATTGAGACCACTGGGTTCGGCACTATTTTCAAATTTCGGAACAATCTTTTTATTTTCAACACTTATTTCAATTACAGTCTCGTGTAATATAGAAATACCAAATGGTTTACAAGAATAGAGTTCTTCAACACTTAAACTCATCGAATGGTTACCTCTTTTGATATTTTTGGAACAATCGAGAGAATAAAGACTTAAATCTCGAATTTCAGCGAATATCACATGATTTCGGTTTCCATTTTTTAAGTGCCGAAACTCAGAGCAGATATGGTTTTTAAGTGAAATGTGTCCCAAATGGCCGACCATTACTTCAAAACTAGATGGAGAGGTGGGAAGTATAATGACTGGAGTTTGTAAATAGACATTCAGTCGGAAGTCTTCGATAAAAGCGCCCGAATTTCTCGAACGGCTATTAGTTATGACTTTGGATTTAGTGACGATCCCTAACGCGACTTCAGTGGCCGCGGCCTTCACTTTCTCGGAAAAGACAGTCATATATTGTTTAATATTTTGTGAAGAGAGGGCCAACTCATAGACGAGTCGACTGGAGTGGACGTACAGAAGTGACGCCATTTCGACGTTTACTTTCAATATATTTTCTCCAATTAGTCGACGAATCGAAAAGAAGAGCGCCTTTTCATTGACTGAATTGTCATAATATAAACCAAATTTAGAAACATTTGATTCACTAAATGAATCGTTAAGTGAAGTCTCGCGACCAATACTGACCACTCGTTTGTGTTTATTTGTGACCGGATCAGTCACCAGATCGACAACCTGTAGGCCATCGAGTTGTCCATCGATTCCTATTTCATTGGAACATATTTTGATAGTGATGTGACACCCGTTCAGCGAAGCCGTCGCTAACTTAGAGGCGTCGTTGTCTGAAATTATTGCACTGTTAGTTCTTAAGAGCACAAGATTGAGGTAATGGCACTCAAATAGAAGATTAATTTGAATACTTGAGTCATTTGAAAGTTGATTAGAATTTTGAGTTCTATAAACAATTTGAGAGCAAGTGTTGGAGTCACCAAAATCTAAACTTGAATTACATATTTCGACACCGATTTTGACTTTTGAAAACTCAAATTCCATTAAATTATTCATTAGTTTGTCAGATGTAAAGGAAGGCGAAGAAGGGTTGTCCGAAAATGTCATTAAAGCGAACGATGCGTTCTTAATAGAGAAGTTCAATTGGCCGAACACCACATCCCGGGTCACAAATAGGTCGTTAATAGTGGTTAAATTGTCTAAAGAATTGCGTTTTTGTATATTTTTGTTACTATTAGAGTCATTCAAACCGTTTACTTCACTCTTGCCTTCTTGTGAATCGGTATTTGACTCAGTTATCTCATCGGAAACACTATACCAATTGGGAAACCAATAATTAAATGAAAGATAATTATCATTCGATGGTTGGGTTTCACTATTTTGTTGACATTTATCGCACTTCGAAAACACAATTTCACGCAAAAAACAGATCTCTTCGAAGGAGAGGTCGTATTCTATTCTTTCCTTAATTAATCTCATGTCTCGAGTGAGTGCTTCGGGATGTAAGAGATGGACGTAATAGACGTCACAGTATTTAACAATATCTCTCGCTCTGCTAATTATGAAAGTCCAGTCTCTGCGCCGTCGCCTCTCTCTAAAGGCGTGCAGATGTGAGTCGACGGCAAACTTCCACCAAAGTCGACAATTCCCTCTTAAAGGCACAGTTGGTCTCCATTTCCTATATTTCCATACAGTGTTGGCTCTATTGAAAGCAATACTCCACTCCATTATATGTTTGTATTGAATGGCAGTCAAGAGCACCGGCACCTGATCTAACTGTACATCAATCACATTTCGAGGCACTTCACGAGATGTTAAGGGCTTTTCCGAACAGTTTCTTTTGAGGTATGCTTTGCCAGTGACCGGCGCCAGTATGTACTCGTGATCAACAGGTATTCCATTTATGTCATAACTTCTATCCAAATGATTTCGCATTAATTTAATCAATTCATTGGTTTCTAAATGACTAAACATTTGAGAGTTTGTATCCCAATAAGCACTCAAACCCTCGAGTTCTACCAGTTTTCGCATAGAATCCGAGTTATCTCTGGTCACATACTTAGGCACCCAATTCTCATCTGTAGAGTGAACCGAAAGGTTTTTTATGATAAGTCCGGCCGCGAATGGAATGCCAGCTATTGTGGAACTGTCCTCATAGCGAATGTGAACACACCTGACCCTCAACTGAACGTTTTCAACGATATTACTCACAAAATTGGACCCATAGTTACGCCATGAGAAGTATGAGGAGGCGTAATAGGACTGCGATTCCTTCTCATTCGAGTCATGCATTGCTTTCCATCGCGACTCAGTTGAGTCCAGTTGACTGACCTTCAAGTCCTGTGCAATCTTTGTCTCTTCTGATTCGTTATACTTTTTGAAAATTCAATTAATTTTAAAATATTTCATCAATTATGAAGACTTACACTGAAGTCAGTGATGGGACGACCAATTAGGAAGAGTTCATCAATGGATATAACCCAGGGCTCACTCTTGAGTCGATAGACTGGAATTTTAAGACTTATTTTTCCGATATATCCTATAAAATCATTAAATAATAACTAAATTTATTTTTAATACAAATAATCTATTCGTCAAACCATTGATTATCTCAAGAGGAAGTCCCAGATGTTTGAGTGCATCCCTTCTGAGAGGAAGGCCTTCCAACTCGACTTCACCTGAAATGACGTTCAAATCATATGGAATCCAATCAATTAAATGGTTATACCGTTATGTAAAGCAATGGACAACTGATCCGTATTGACATTCCCGAAGTATTCACCAATGTATGAATTAAGCACCCAGGCCACTAATGAGGATAACATAACTGGCCAAATATGACTGACCAACTATTTACACATCAATTGTCTCTCTCTTCACTTCATTTGTTTAGATTTTATATCATTTTTATTGAATTCATTTCTCGATTCAAATTATTTTTAACAATAAATTCAAATATTATTATAAATTATTAAAAATCAATAGTTTTTTAATTTAAAATTAATTTATTTTTAGATTTTTAATAAAATTGAAATAAAAATTGTAAACAAATACAAAAGTTT
>JAQFZR010000032.1:0-13888 GCA_034696065.1 Gustavia microcephala | reverse complement strand
CTAAATTCAAGTCAATAATACGATTTTTAATATCAAAAACTCCTATTTCTAAACAATTTTCATCCAATTTAGTTGACATTAATTTAATTTCTATATTTCGATAACAATTTTGATTGAGTTCTTCACAATTTGGTAACTGAAAGGCTCTTTTATCAATTAATTTGATGACAACGTCTTCAAAACTAATAAAACCAATATTTGTTACATTATAGAAGACATAACTTCCAATTTTGGTTATAGTAAACCTTCCTTTGAATGAGATTGAGTTTAGTCTGTTTTGTAATGTGTTTTGGAAGGCATAATCGGGAATAACATGATTTGCATCCCATTCCAGATTGATTTGCAAACGTTCGAGTGTTTCAATTGATGAAAAGGCTTTATATAAATCATAGTCAGAATCGGGAAAGTTCCGCAACTTTGTCGGGTATGTCGACAAATGGTTCCAATCAATAGTTCCTCTTTCCCTTGCACCATTACTGAATGCTTTCGAATGGATTTTTTCTAAATTACTACAATTGAACTCAATATTAATGAGTCTAAAGTTTTTAAACACCTTTTCGGGTAATATTCCATTTAGAATGGGAGCTGACCAGACGAACCTGACAAATTGTATCCATTTAATATCACCATGCATATTATCATATATTTGAATAAACTCTTTCTTGATGTCAAATGTATCTGTTTGTGAAGTACAGTACAAAAGTATTCCACCAAATGGGTCATATTGGCAAGGTGATTCTATACTATTAGTCTTTTCCACTTTTAAAACTATTGTTAAGAATAATGTTGTGATTAAAAACTTTATTATTTTATAGAACTGTTGAACGATTTCGTGAGTTTTGGTTTGAAAATTTCTCATTGAAATCGAGTCAACAAACTATAAAACTTTATAATATTTATTGATATTTTTTTGGTGTGCATTAGAACTGGTATGAAATGGTAGAAGTGGTACTACTAGTGCTGTGATACTAATACACTATTTGCAGTCTCCATACAATTCATTTCCCTCCAAACTATTTCCCAACATTTGCACAAATATTACATATTAGAGAAGCAGCCGCTTATCAGAGCACTGGCCGAATGTTTCCCTTGCCTTTCCCTTTGCTTCTGCCTATGTCTATGCCTTTGCCTTGTGGTACCTCAAGAATGTCCAAAGGTTTCTGTCGAACACTGAATAACACTTGAATATCAGTGCCACTAAAGAGGGGAAACACAGATAAGGGGCTAAAATTGGGGGCTTATGTGTGAAATGATTATAATATTTCACGAAAATGTAGGTCTGAGCCAAAAAACGATCAGATGGTGGCGAAAGTCTAAATTGAAAGAGAAAGTGGTATACAATTGGTGTTTCCCTTTCTGGAGGAGAGCACAAGAAAAAAGCTAAAGGAAATACTTTTTTGAGGGGGACTGTGATAGGGGTGGTTATGGCAAGGTTTAGGCAATAGTTGTACACAACTCTGTCTTCCAGACCTTGATCTTCATTGAAAGGGAAATCTTTTACACACATAACCATCTTTTCGGGTGATATAACAATAGAATTCAAAGTCGAGACATGGATGTGGACGTCGAATGTGTGCCAGACTTTAGTTTTTTTGTGCGAATGACCCGATTTTAGCTCACGTTTATATAAAATACGAGACAACTTAAAGAAAAAGACAGAAAGACATGCCTCACCCAAACATATATGACTGAAAAAAACGTTTTTTCCATTTTTCTATCATTTTTATGCAACCTTGAAGTTGACTCTCTCTCCCCTCTCTCTCATTCCTCTCCTCTCCCTCTCTCGCTCTGGTAAATGGTGTCTAACATTTAATGTCTGATACCATTGGGTTAACTCCCCCTTTGCAATTGAATGTATCCACTACTGGTTCCCTACAAGAAAATCCGCCTCTACTCTACTCCACTCTACTCTACTCCAGAATCGCTGCCGTTATAGAAAACGTGATATCATTTGAATTATATGTCACTTTCCTCTCATTCCTTTAATAAGTTCCTAAAAGATGTGAAGCAAAGAAAAAGTTCCTAAAATTCCAATACATTATGAGATATTAATTAAATTTTATATATTTTATATTTTTTTATTCAAAAAAAGCAAATCCAATGATCAAAAATTTAAATGTGATGAACGATAAGTTGTTATTATGTTTCAAAATATTAATAAAGTTATCGAAAAATTATTTAAAAATCAATGTCTATGTGTTTAGTTCAACAGTTTTGGTCTTTTTTAAAGCAGTAAATCAAATATCAATAAATAATACTTTATTATTGAAATTAATTAAAGCCAAATTTCAAATGAGGTCATAGTTTCTTCTAATTGGCGATTTTTTTGTCATCTTTTGCCTTTTTTTGTTGCCACTTCTAACCAACTGTTGTCTGTATTGGTATTAAATGTCTTCAACTCTTCCGAAGACTTGTCTTTCAATACATTATAGTTGTCTTCGATATAACTCTTCAATACTTTAATTAAATCTTAATCATTAATCATTGGAAAGAGTTTCAATGTTTTCAAAAGAAATCAATTCAATTAATTCATTATATATTTCATCCACAAATAGACGCAACTGAAATAGGGTGACCACATTTGAACAAATCTATCAGTGCTGTCACTCTATCCATGTCTTTGCTGACCTTCAGTTGGGCCGTATGCATATACCAAAGCATTGATACAAATGGGGCGGATGGGAGTCAGCCTGAAAATATAATCTTCCTTGAAAAGGCAAGGTAGATAAAAATAAATTATAAATGTGATTGATATGCTTAATATGTTGTGATTTCAATTTAAATATTTCATAATAGAATGAATGACATTTTCATTTTATATTTAATTAGCGTTTTTAACTGATTTTTAAAATTAAAATCTACTTGAGCGCAATGTTTCTTGAAAGCTAATGCAAAGAACCCACATACATTTAAAACATTCAATCTCTTAATTTTTTTTGTTGACATGCGTTGGTATGGATTGTCATGGGTTGAAGACAAAATACATGTACGCGTTGGAAAGTAGTGAAAAATTGATTCAATAAAGTAGTCGATTATAAAAATATTTTAACAAATATAATGATATTATTCAGATATTTTATATATTAAATATGTTTTATTTTACAAATACTTTTAAAGAATATTATGCTTTTTTAGTAAAAATAAGAAAAATTGTCGCTTAATCAAATTTAAATTAATTCACTTCACATTAACTTCAAGTTAAACTCAAATTTGAATTCAAAACAAATTATAAATTAATTATAAAATAAAAACAAATTGATTTTAAAATTTAAAATAAACTTTTTCACAAAACTTATTGAATACGATTATAAACAGAAATATTAGATTAGATTTCAATAACTTTTATGCTTTATACTATTATTGTGTTATTGGGTAGAAAATAAAATACGCAAAAATTAAAAATAAATTAAGAGATTGAATGATTTAAAATATAAAAATAAAATAAAACTGTAATTAAGTCATATGTATTCAAATTAGTTATTGATGTTTTAAAGATTTGTAATTTTGAATGACTACAAGTTTACTATTAATTTTTGACATGAATTTTAAATAAATGTCTAATACATAAATGTCAAAAATATATAGGCCATTTATTTTAGTGATAATTGTTTATAATAGAATAGACTTACAAAATAAAATACAAAATTATTATTTAATAATTTTAATATAAAAATTATCACATGTTTATAAATTTAACTTTGAAGAAAAATTAGAAGATTAAGTGCAAAAATAATTGTTTCAATACACTGCAAATACCGTTTAATAAGAACTTATTTAAATATTCATTTCACATTTACAAAATTAAAATTAATTAAGATTAAATGTTATTTTTGATATATTCAATTGAGCTGATTTCACTTTAAATGAGAAAATTATATTTATATTTTGGTTTACAGTTTAAATGAGAATAAATTTGTTAAATATAAAAAGTTTATTAAATGTATGTAATAATATTTTGATTGAATTATTATAAAATATTAGAATATTAATTTATTAAATTAAATTAAATATTTTTCCGAATATTATGTAAACTTTTATATTTCAACCAAATCAATAAACCAATATAATCAATTTTTATTAAATAATTGATTTTAAATAATTGAAAAATGATTAATAAAAAGAATACTACTTATATACCCCCATTTGTAGATATTTTATCATAATTCGAGTCAACATAATATTGATTTTAAAACTGCGAACAAATTTGGAATTTTTTTCAAACTAATTCGTAATAAAATTTAGACTTTCCACAGCTTTTAAAATGTAGCTTTTCTTTCAATTCACACTAAAAGTTCAAATATTCTTTTGTTTTTTCTCAATTGAGGTAAAAACATATCCAAGATTTAAAATAATATATATTCTATTCGATTAAATAAAATTTTTTATTAAATGGAATAATTTGTAATATACAAATTGTTCGGGTGAAATTCATCCATATAAATTAAAGAAATGTAAAAGGCATATTTAATATTAATTATGTGTTGGATTTACAGGTTATAAGTAAATAAAATTTGGTGGAATAGTCAACGCTTGCATATTTATTTTGAGAAGTGGTCTAATTAAGGCCATCAAAAAACCTCAACAACAACGTTTGCACTAAACAAATGACAAATACGCAAATGGTGATATTCTCTTATCTTTTGAAACTCTTGAGATGCTTAAAAATGGTGAAATATAGTGTGTGTGTGTGTGTGTGTGTGTGTGTGAAATCGATATTTTGAGTGTAAATTACTTAGTTCTTAGGGGTCTATTGAAAATATTTATTTTTAATATTTAGTGTAAAAAAACAAAATTAAAAGTTTTTAAACCAATCCATTAAAACTTACAAGCTTTGTTTTAACGGAAGAAGCGGTTCGACCATGCACATTCGCTTCACGATGGATATTGAATAAAAATCATTATATTCTTAAAATCTTTCAGTTTGGTCGCTACACTATAGAATTGTGAAAAACAGCTGCAAAAATAGCATTAAAATCTTTGACTAAATACGTCAGTGGCAGTATACCCGACTAAAAACTGTCGGTTAATGAAGCATAATAAATAATTTAAAATAACAAAAATTACAGTTTTACTGCAAATATATCCTCATAATTCTAATATGACTATTTCTATATTTAATTCAACAAATATTGTCAAAGTTTAACAGCTTTTTTGGCCAGAAAAGATATCGGTTGCGAATTTTTATTTTAAGGATTCTAGACTATATTTCCCATTTATCAGTGGTACCGGAAAGTTCCTACTGTTATTTAAAACAATATTTCTTGACATTAGACGTTTTTAAATTTGTTTGTTTTGCTACACTTTTTGAATTAATAATTAATCGGCACTGATTGAAACAACACCCCACAATCCATCCAAAATTTTGTTTAAAAATTCCGACACCTCCACACCTCATGAACAACTCCACACGCCCACACCCCATACAAATAATTTTCAAAATTCCGACACTTACACATCATTGCACCTCATGAACAACCCCACACTCCCACATTATATGAACAACCCCACACCCCAAACAAAATCTTTTTCAAAATTACGACAACCACAGTTATTTTAAAATTATTTTAATTAGAATTAAAGTTACTTGAAAATTATTTTGAAATAAATTACAATTAATTATAAGTTAATTTGACTTAAACGAATTCATTAATAATTTCTGAATATACAAGATTTTGAATTTTGAAAATCCCGCATACTGTTTTATTGATACTCAAACTTGATTAGCATTAATTTTAGAAGTGAATTTATATTAATTTATTGTATTTACAATAATTTTTTTCAAATAAATAGAAGGAAATAATTAAAATTGTAAAATAAATATTCATAAAATATTGTTTATACGGAATTTGTAGGCATTTCGGTAAAAAATTGAACAATAAATTATGTTTTAAAATACATACAAAAACTCTCTTTAACTGAGTTATATATTCGTTTATTAATTATATGTCATTTATGAAATACGATTAATTTCTTGAGAGCAGAAATGCCTTCAAATTCTGTACAAACAATATATTATTAAATAATATATTTAGATTATATATATTTGGAAACTACAAATCAGAAAAATCCTTTGAAAGTTAATTTTTTTAATTAACATAATTTAATAGACATATGAGTGAAACTTGGAAGGGATGGGAAAAATATAAGGAATGAAATAGAAGGAAGGGGGAGGAATAATTTTGGAAAAACTTTCTTTCATAAATTTAATGTGCAGTTATATTTCAAGTAAACAATTCTTGGAATTGTTTATTTAAAAAATAACTATATTATTGACCGAAATTTATTAGGTCTAAGCCTGCACGTGCAGATTAAAATTTCCTATAAAAGCTATGATAACTTTAGAAAAGTTTTCATTTGTCTAAAATAATAATTATCATTATAAAAATATTTTCAATATTTTTATTTAAAAAGGTATTGTTTTAATAGACGGCCTCCAAAAAGTAAAGACTGGTTTTGTTAGAATACTTGTTCAGTACCAATTCAACGAAAACGCACAATTGCCTGAATTCAAGTAAGATTTCAAGCATATCCCGAAATATTGTTCTTTTTCAAAATTAATATGATTTCAAATTCATAATTTAAAATAACAATAAACTTAAATCAATTGTTTCATTTTCCAATTCCCTTATACTTTGACAGTATGTAGTTATGTTGTTCACATTTAATGAGAAAAATACTAACCATTATCCAATTAACCATACTGAAGTGGCATTATTTGTCAAACCTGTGAATGAGCAAATTCAATGTATGTATTAGTTTTAATTAACTCAAACTCTGATTAATTTATAATCATTTAAATATTCTTGTTTTGTTTAATTTTAATAAATGACTACTTCTAGCCATCTAAGAAAAACTACACTTACTGGGAAGTATCTAATATTATGCGGTCAATTCGAAAAAGTATGGATTCGGAGGTGAGGCGCAATTTGGAAATATTTCGGGCATTTGGACAGCAATTAAATGAAAGGACTGTTTTGCAAAAAATTTACGATACATGGCTCTAATCAACGATAAATTAAATTAAAGTGTGATTCAGGAATTTGTTCTGACTTAAAACTTAAAGCAGATTGGTATGAATTTAAGCGCAGAATTGAGTAAAACAAAAAATTCCCATAATTGAGTAAAATTAATAAATTTTTAAAATTAAAATTCTGTTTAAACAATTGGTTATGTTTTTAATAAATATTTGATATGATATTTGATTGAATGAATTAAATCAATTTTTCATCATTTAAATTCCTTTTATTTCAATACAATTTATTTCAACATTGACAGAATGGACACACTTTGTCGAATTTATGATCAATTTCACAGATTTTTCTCATTTGATATTTAAAACGATAAAGGTTAGTTTTGTGAGCCTGCAAAATATTTTCTGTTTCAAATACAAGTTCTGACTGCTTTTTACTTTTGTTAGTTAAAGTATAAAAATACAAAATTCATAAATATTTCTTCAGATTTATGCTATTAAATAGCACTCTATCAATTAGTTGTATGAATTTGTTGAAATATGACTTTACATTCACTTATTCGACTCTGACACTGTCTAGCTTTGCTTGTGTAATTAAAAATTCATCGAATTTCTTTTCGAGTTATCTTTGTTTCAAATTAATCTGGTTTCGCTCGTAACGCAATTCTTTTGTTATAGATAACTTCGTGATCGCTTTTAATAGTTTTTGCACCCGTTTTGACATATCGTTCCTTCTGTAATTAAAATTTATCCAGTTCAAGAAATGAATTGTGTATGCTTTTTGACTCATTTCAATTAATTACAGTTTTCACTTTATGTCAAATAAATAAAATTATATAAAATATTCATTAAAGAGTAGTTAATGAGATCTATAATAAGCGAGCCGTATACATTATTTAAAAAAAAATTATACTAATAGCATGATAGCGAGCGGCCTATCACCCGAAAAGTCATTTGCGACATTTCGTCTTATTTTAATCCCATCCGTTGTCATCATAAATGTGACGTTTAACCTCAATTCTGCCACAAGAGAGCTGTCCACTGCCAACTCTCACTTAATCTATCCATTCCTGGTAATAGAGGTTGATTCTGCTATATTTTAACTACAATAACTATAACTGACAAAATAGCCGTCCCCACTTTTATTCAACTTCTAAATATTGCATATAGTACTCAAAATCTAACACTGATCTATTCAGATATTATATTTCTCGCCAATTATAACGTAAAACAATAGAATAGAGGAAAGAAAACCCTCAGAGGAGGCGAGGTTCCCTGTGAGGCAAGAGAATGCATAAATTAAAACACTTACAGATCTCGATCCAAAACGAATTAATTTAATTATCAAAATAAGATATTGATTAAAATACAGTTAATTTAATAAAAAACAATTCAATAATAACAAATATCTATTTGAACACAAATTCTTTTTCGAAGTGAACAGATTTAAGACTGACAACTGAATGCCCAGAAGTCAGTCGAGTTCTGGTATTTATAGTGATATCTACTCTTTACTACAAGTAACAAAACGATCCCATTAATATATATCGATATTTCTTACATTCATTAAAGTTGTGTTTTCTCATAACTGTTGACAACAACTGAGAATTATTGAATTTAAAATTGTTTTTTAAAATAAATCGAAAAAATAAAACTAAATAAATTGTGTTAATTCAAGCTGTAAAATGATAATTATTTTTATAAAAAATTAAACAAAATAATTGATATATATATAATTGGCCGGTTCCAAAGTAAAATTTTTTTTAATTTACAAAACTTTAACAGACAGATGAATATATGTGGACAAAGGGTTTTAAAAATAGCTCATGTCAAAGTATTATTTAGTATAGTTAGAATATAAATAGTTTGTATATTGACCTTAAAGTAATAGAAATTATAATATTTTAATCCTTTCATAAAATTCTCAAAATTCTTTTAACAAAATAAATGTGAAAATAATGAATAAGTTTAAAAAATTTTTAAATAAATTAAAAATAGTTTATCAATAACTTCTATTATTGGTAAGGCTATGAATGCACGTTATATAAAATCAGATAGTTAAAATCATGTTAAAATCCTTGCAAGTTTTGCTTAAGCGAAAGAAGCTTTTTGTTTGCGAAAATTTTGAAAGTTGGTTTATATAGTATGTTAATTTTTTACAACAATTATTAAATGAAACTTTTACAAAGTTGTTTTCTACTAAAATTTGGTTGAAAAATTTAAATAACTAATATTCTTTTTTAATTTGTTTATTGTAATGTAAATAAGACTCCATAAAAGTTTTCCTGTTCTGGTTTTGTCCATTTCGGTACTTGTTCCGGGACAATAACAGGAGCGGACCAGAAAATATTTTTAATTTTTACAGGGACAAGTCCATCGGATTTAAAAATTTAATCATTGAAATGTACCGGAAAATAATTAGAATATTTACTACTACCCTAAAATTCCGTGCATAACGCGCACTCATAGTTGACTATACATATTACTATATTATTACCATATTACCATATTACTATATTACTATTGACTATACAAATTGATAAATTTGTATATTATTATAACATTATATATTCTAACCCAACCTCCTTTCGGAGGACACTATCAAGGCCAAGATTACAGAAGGGTTTGACCGAAGTGTCAGTGTGGCCAATGCTACAAATTTGATGATTTAAAGGATAGGGAGCCAAAATATTTTTTTTACTTTATAATAACCTGATCAGACCCGAGTACAACCGTACCGGACAAGACCGGAATAGTTTTTGGGAACTTTTAGGGACTTTAATGTAAATCTCTATGGTTAGAGAGATTGAAGTGAGTTCTCCAGTAATAATATGAAATTTATTCAATAATATGACAAATTTTAATATTCAGAAATTGTTAAAATTACAGTTTACAACAATAAGTTTAGGTTTATTTTGTGAAAAGTATGAGACTTAGTTCGATCTCACTTATGTGCAAAAATTATTGATTAAATATATTTAACTATTCAATAAAAATTAATTTGGTATAAAATAATTTAAACATTTAAAGAATAATATTTTATTTAATTTCATATATTTAAAGATTTATTCAACATTTAAAACGCTAAAAATATTTTTTGTTTCCTTCCATTTATCTAGAATTCAATTTGAAAGACAAAGTTTTAATTGTATTTGAGTTTAAATTACAGTTTTAATATGAATTTATTTCCAATATATTAATAATTAATTAAAAAATAATTTAATTTTTCACAATATATAATTAAATATTTTATAAAACTTAAAATCTTTTTTTTGTTAAAATAAATGAAATATTATTCTAAATATGATTTAAACCTTGTATTTAATTTAAAAAAACTCACAATAATCACTCGAAACTACAAAGCATCGGGTAAGATAAGGATGAGTTAAAAAAAATTATCATTTTTAAATCGATTTTTAGAAAATTTCGTGATAATGATATTGTCACGTTAACACACTCTTTGACCCACTTCTGACCAAAGAGCCGTTCAACCGACATAAGTGTGAAACTATTATGACACATTTTCTACTTTACTTATAACTATAACCAATTATATATTACTAATTAATACCTTTATTACTTAATCATCCGTCAAATGACCTACATTTATAAACTTGAAGATAAATATATAAAATAAAGATTAGGTAAGAATAGAACTAAAAGGGGAGAAAAGCCCACAAAGAGGTAGAGAGACAAATAACTGTAGACTTACATTTTGTTTGCCAAAACAGGTTATTAAAAATATTATAAAATAAGAATAATATGGAATACAATTAATTAGAACACATAGGGAACAGTTTAACAATTAGGGACTGAAGACTGAATAAAGAATCTCTTTGAACTCTTGTGAGTTCTGCTATTTATACTTGTTTTAATGAACTCAAAACTAGTTGTTTAAATGTTGTTTAAGTTTTCTTATTGGCTCTTATACTTTGGTCATTGACATTAATGCAATGCTGGTACAGCATAACACCAGTTTAAAACAATGACACAAATTGTTGACCCAAATTGTTAACTTTATATTTTAAAGTTAAAATAATTGTATCAAAGACCCGGAACAATTCAAATAAGTTTCATTAATACTTAGCTATTGTTACAATATGATTATTTCAAGTTTAATATTTTTTTGCATTCCTTCATTTTCCTATTCCTATTTCCGTTCTGAGTAAATCATTTTCATTTCCAGCATTAACTAATTTTTAACCTGGCATATATTTCTAATATAGCATTTTTATTTTCAAATTTTCAGCGGAGTTTATATTACTAATAACTATAAAGAATATATAAATTATTTATTAAAACCAATGCTTAAATGAGATTTTTGTTTGTTTTATGAAAAGGAAAATCGAATTAAAAGTTTTACACAAGAGTTCTCATTGCCTTGAATACAATCTTAAATACTCTTATTAAGTTTTTATGTTTATTAAAATATTAATAATATAAAATGAAGCTTCATATCTGTTAATAAAAAATAAAATTACAGAAAAGACTATGTATATTTTTATTTTTTAATTTATAATTTAATTGACTTTGTTTGCAATTAATATTTTTTTCGTAATAATTGGAATATCCAATGGAATACTTCAAATATTTTATAAAATAGGAATTTTATAAAATCAATAACACACCCAATAAATCATTAAAATGTATTTATTGAAGTTTCAAGCAGTAAATTAAACACAAATAAATTTATTATTTTCTGTAAAAAATTATCATTTTTAATTTGGTATACAACAGTAATTTGTGTCCAGAGAAGTCTCCTTCCAGATTACTAGAAATTTATTATAATTTCATAAAGAATTTATTTTTAAATTACAGTTAAAATTATAATTTGATATTTTATACATTATATTACTTGCAGTTTCCAAAACCATTTCCGGTCGGGTTCTTGTAAAGCAGATAAAATTATTTTCCGGTCTGACCGGTTCTTATTCCACTATTTAAGATAATATTTAATATATAGATAAATAAAAAATTTTATAAATTTATGTGAATTTGAAGTAAAATAAATATGTGAATCATTTGAAAGCAATTGTCATTTAATTATAGGCTTATAAGTAGAAGATGACAAGAGAACTTTCTGACAAAATTTTGATAATTTGGTGCGATACACAATTATAACATTTATTAACAGTACTTTTTTTTAACTTAACCCTTAAAACACTTTTTAGTAAAGTTACAGAGCAAATTTATTCGATCACTAATTTGTTTACCATCATGAGGCGTAGGGTAACTAACCTCATAGTTATACTCGATATTTTTCACCGCAACGGTTACTTCATTTTTGCGATGAAACTGATATAGATTTCAATGTCAAATATTTTGTCAATTTTCATAGTAGGCAGATATTGGAGATGAGCACAATTAGAAAATATTTGTGATTTAAATAAAACACTATAATATGTAATGAATAATTACAAATTCAAAAAATGTTGTAAAACGAACAAATTAAAAAACGGCTACTGTCAAGAAATATTTCCTTAAATAACGGAAGGAACTTTCCGGTACCCTTGATATATTAAAAGACAAAAGTAGTTTTATACAAGCTAACAATTTATTAAATTTAAATATGAAATAACATAATTGAATTTTGTTTGCATAATATAGATTTGTATCAGTTATCTTTTATATATTGTAATTAAAAATCACTGTTCTATAAATCAAGCAAAAAACACTTTCATAGGTAGCGATTATATTCATATAGGTTTTCAGCTTTTGTGAATTCTTCAAATTTGAAAAAATAAATTTACAGTTTAATCTAATAATACATTTAAACCTAATTTGTAAAGAAAAAATTATTTTACGATACAATATTATTTAATATACAATTTGCAAAATTGTTTTTAAATATTTTAATTCTCTGAGGATTTTTGTGTTTGCCATTTGTAATCATTTAAAATTTAAAGCAAATATAACTTCAATTATAAAACATATTTACAGTTTATAAATTTTGACTCTTTCACATTTATAAAAAACATTGTTTTAGGCACAAAATAATATATATAATTATTAGAATAGTATAAATTTTTGTTTTTATTATAACTAAGAACAGAATTTTCTAACGATTAAAATGAAATTTACGCATTTTTACGCATTCTATTATCAATAGTATTTTTAAGGTTCTTAATGAGTAAAAGACAAAATTATAAGATTAACTGAATTTTAAATTTGTAGGGTATTATTTGTTTTTGTATATCTTATGTAAATTATTTTTGTGCTAAACTTATGACATGTATTAAAACTTATGAAATTCTATAATTTTCAGCCAATAAAACAGTTTTTGTTGATTTTGGATCAAATTTGGATTTTAATTTGAATGAATATCCGGATGGAATGACGACCGATAAAAATGGAAAACTTTGGATTTCGCTATACGGCGGGGGAAGAGTTGTCCAAATCAATGACCAGACGGGTATTCAATTTTTATTTTAACTCTTTATTGTTAGAATTGAATTGAATTTTAGTGAGAGATTAAGTCAAATATTGACTACAATAATGAATTTGAAAATTTTAACTGTATTTCATTATTGATATTAAATACTTTTGATTCTATAATCTTAAGGTAAAGTTGAGAATTGGATAGAAATACCTGCGCTTTTATCCACATCAATCACATTTGGAGGGAAGGAATTAAATGAAATGTATGTCACGACAGGAAATAAAGGTCTTTCAGATCAAGATATGACTCAATACCCAAACTCAGGAAAATTGTTCCGGGTTACGTCTATAGAAGAAAGTTTTGGAGCTCTTAAACCTGTGCCTCATTTTTGTCAAAATAATTGAATAATCATTTTTTTAAACGAAATCTTATTTATAAATAAATAAAGTTTTGTAAGACTGATATAGAATTTGAATAAAAATTGTGACTTTGAACTGATTTTATTTGTTGCTGAAAAATAGTTGCAATTAGGGTTCGAA
>JAQFZR010000031.1:0-14089 GCA_034696065.1 Gustavia microcephala | reverse complement strand
ACAGTATCTAAGTTTGAAAAAAATAATTGACTTTTAGTTTAAAGCCCTGATGAAGACCTAAGCACTGGTCGAAAAGCTTCGGCATATTTTAAATTAGGGATGGCCAAGGTCGGCCGAGTCATGGGGGTATAGGGGGAGTATTTTTTTGGCGCGAATTTTTTTGACGCCATTTTATTCTCGCTAAAAAGTCATTTTTTACGCTAAAATCGTCTATTTTATAGGGGGGTCAGAGTTTTATTGCATTTTTAAGCGACAATTTTTTCAAATTCCGACTAAAAAGCCTAAAAATTCAAAAAAAGTCAAAAAAAAATTTCGCCGCCTTCGGGCGGCGAAATTGCGGGAAATTTCCGGCCTTAGGCCGGAAATTTCGTGAGGGGGTATCCTATACTGAGCAAAATGTCAGGAGGGGGTATTTTGGCTATACCCCCCCTTGGCCATCCCTAATTTTAAATTAATAAAATATTTATTTCACAAAAAGAGTTGAATTTCGTTCATTTAATTAAAATAACTTTTCATTGTATTGATATAACAGTACGTTTAAGTACACCATTTAAATATATCATCTAGTTTAATTAATGGAATAATGAACTTGATAAACTTGATTATTAAACTTGATGAACTCGATAAACTTAAAATTGTAGCGCATTATAGTGTATAAGTGGTTTGTTTTCTATGGAAAATTTTCTTTATTTGCTTAAGAAAAATTCAAACATTCATTAATAGATTAATGTTTTATAAAAATTACAATAAAAACTATAATAATATTTATTTTGATTTTATTAATAGGCTATTATGGTTTAACGCAATTATTAATGTCTTTAGCAAAAGGAGACAAAGAACTAATTGGAAAAAAGTGTCGAATAATGTTATTCTATACGTTATTATCTTTGTTAACACTTTTACATTATAGACAAGAACCTCCTAGATCTTATACACTTTGGATTAATTTCATTATTATTGGGGAATCATTTTCTGCATTTATATTAAATTTTGTTGTTAAATTGAAAAATATTTGGGAAAAAATGATAAATATATTGAAAAAATGATAATTTTTAGTATTTATACTTTAATATACTATATGTCTATTGAAATAGGAATGCCATCAAAAATATAGGAGTTGTTGTCGACCAGAGCTATGCGTCACTAAAGTGTAAGTCTATGTCTCTCAAAGTGGATAACATCACCGATTCGTGCGCTCTTCAAAATGGCGACCATTTGGTCGATACCTCCAAATCAGATGAAAATCAAAAAAGTATTTCAAACGGAAGTGTTTTTGAGTGCGACGAAGAAGTGGCCAAACAGTTGAATGAGTGCTCTATAAATAGTGTTAATAATAACAATAATAACACAATTAGTGTTAATAATAATAATTCAATTAATGAAGACTTTATTGATTCCGAAGCTGTGGTCGTCTCTGAAGAAATTGGTTTAATTGAAGTGATATCTGAAGAGCAAGTGATCTGTGACTCCGTGACCAACGAAGACGAGGCCGACTCTCGTCTCATAAGAACTAATGTCAATGAAAATAGTGTTTGTGATGAAGAGATGTCTGATTCAGAGATTTCTAATACAACGGCTAATAGAGATAATAGGGCTGACAAACAATATGTGCCATCAATTGATTTGGACGGAGAGGACGGGGAGAACTCGAGTCTAAGTGAGTGTTCGTCTCAACAGTCAATTGCCTCTCAGCGAACGCATAGTGCAAAAGCTGTCAGCAATAGTGCGCCCATAGGTTCTGCCTGTGCCGCCAGTGGTGCTGAGCACCTAATGAGAAATACTAGTAATGCTTATGGTTCTGATTCTCTGCCCAATGATAGCACAAGTATGTCATCCGTTTCGGGAATAAATAAGAGAAAGTTCGGGAAATTCAGAATTTTGAACGACGACCAGAATAAGGGATCAGAAGATAGTGTCGATGCGATTGTGCACTCGGAGGACACATGTATGGACTCAAAGTTCGACAGAGAAAAGGCCGTCAGTATTGAGACTACGAGTACTCAAAGTGAAAATAGTTTACATGAGAACAGCGAACACTCATCTCCTTCTCCCAACCCAACCAACCCTAACACTAGTACTAAGTCGAGTAAACAAACCAAACGGCGCGGAAGACCAGCCGGTTCTACAAAGAAAGACAAGCCTTCGGTTCAAAACTTGTCGCAATTACTTCTCGATGAGGAAGACCTGAGTCGCAGAAGAAGTAGTCGTTTGAAGACATTGGAGGCGCGTAAGGAACAGGAAAAGGCGTTTTACACCAAACATCGGGATATCGATGACACAAGTGGTGACTCCAGTGCTGTCAATACGAGTGACGCCAATGAATCACAACATTCGGTGAACGACTCTTCGGTTAATTGCAAACAAAAGAAGAAAAAATCGAAAAAAGATAAAAATAAAAGTAAAGAAAAAGATAAAAATAAAGAGAAAGAGAAAGAAAGTGATTCAAAGAGAGGTAAAAGAAAAAAGAAATTATTTAATAATGAAAATAATAATAAAATGAACTCAAACTCATTTGAAGAACAAAGACCTGAAAAGTGCAAAATGTCTGACACACACAAAAACCAGTCGAACTACGAGTGCTTCACTCCTCCTCTCCCGCCATCACATTATGCAAACATCAAATCAAACTCTAATTCATCATTAATTTCACCCTCGAGTAAGTGCACAACGGATTCGACCGATGAGATGACGCCCAGACCTGAAAAAGTAAAGTCCAGATGGAGGCGAAACAGCGAACTCGAGTCCGGCCACGGGTTCGGTGACCATCAAAGACAAAACGCACAAACAGTTCCGATTGTTATTCCTAAGGAGACTGAATGTCCGCCCCCTTACGATGCCATCGATGACAATATCTACTTATTTGAAAGGTTTGCACAAACTTTAAAATCATTTATTTATTTATTTATTTTTAATTATTATATATATTATTATATTTCGTATAAATTATTTAATTAATTAAATATTAAAACAATATTATAGGCGAAAGTCTAAGAGCAAGAAAGAGACGCGAAGAATGGTTTGCGACTGTATTCTTACTAAAGAGGAAAGAGCCCGGGGTTTGATTGGGTGCGGAGATGACTGTCTCAATAGAATGCTTATGATTGAGTGGTAAGAAGTTATTGTTTTTATAATTGATTGCAGTCTAACATAATTTTGATTATGATTTGGTGAAGTGGTTCGCGCTGTTCGTTAGGAGATCACTGTGCTAATAAGAGATTTCAAAAGGTAATAGTGCTTAATATAGGTGCTATATATTAGAAACATCTATATATAGAACTCCTTTTCCATTTGAATTATAGAAACATTGCGCTAAAGTCGAACCTTTCAGAACCAGTCAAAAAGGTTGGGGTTTGAGAGCTTTGGAACCGTTGCAGACGTGAGACTAGAGATTGGATTTTGATTTTTGCAAAAATTAATTTGAATTGATTTTAATTTAGAAATACATTTATAATGGAATATATCGGTGAAGTGATAGATCCCCTCGACTTCCATAACCGGACCCAGAAGTACTCTAAGGAGAAGCGAGAGCACCATTACTTTATGGCACTCAAAAGTGATGAGATAATCGACGCCACAGTCAAAGGCAATGTCACCCGATTTGTGAATCATAGCTGCGATCCTAACAGTGAAACACAAAAAGTGAGTTTTGAATCCATATTTGTTCCAATGTTTTAACTCATAACTATCTGGGCTTTAGTGGACAGTTAACGGAGAGCTACGGATCGGATTTTTTACCCAACGGTTCGTTCAGGCGGGAGAGGAAATCACTTTTGACTATCAATTCCAGCGCTACGGGTATTGAATGACTAAACAATTATTTATTTGAATTTTATTTAATGTTTTGTTTAATTATACGAATTTAGAAAAGAGGCCCAAAAGTGTTATTGTGATTCATCGAACTGTAGGGGTTATATCGGGGCCACAGAAACGGTCGATATTTTTACCGACGGCTCGAGAGTTACTCAAAAACAAAAATTAAAAAATACAGAATTGGATGAAATTGTTTTGGAGGAAGAAGTTCTCGAAGATCTTGCAGTAAGTTTTGAATATTATTTAATTAATTTATAATAAATATATCGAAATGAAAGTAAAAGCAGTCGTTTGTCTGAATATTAGACCTTAAAATCCAATATTTTTTTCACAGCTCTCTCTCCTCTTGTTATTCAATAAACGAATTTTGGATTTTATTATCTCTTTTGGATATTATTTATGGAAATTTAACTATAATTGCGACCAAAGGATTCTCTATTAAAACTATATTTTCGTTAAACAATTGAAACGATTTTATAATGAGATTTGCATTGATTTGCGACAAACGACTGCTTTTGTCCTGTTTTACGATCAAAATAACTCAATCCTTACAAAAGACAACAAATAATATCTTAATTTGTTTGACAGCTCGAGGAAGAAATTACTAAACTATCCGAAGGCGGAGGACTCAGGAATCGCCAACAGGTGCTAATGTTGGCCAGACTTATGGTTCGCGCAGAAGATACCGCTTCAAGAGTTAAGTTAATCGATATAATTAAGGGAACGGTTGAGATCGCATACTTACGACTGCTTCTGGACTATCATGGCTTACAACTGATCTGGAGTTGGATGGTTGAGGTGGAGGACAGTGACCTCAAAGCTGAGATACTGGAACTGCTCGAGATATTGCCCATTCCTAACAAAACAATGCTCACCGACAGCAAAGTCTACTCAGTGGTCGAGCGCTGGTCACAACAGACCAACGAAGAGCCCATTAAGTCAATCGAGATCTCAAGTACTGTCTCTTCGGATGAAACAAATCTGAATTCAACAGTCATTACGGCTAAAGAAGAAGAAGAAGAAGTTGTTGTCGCCGTTGGTTTGGAAAGTAGTGGTGTCTGTGATAGCAGTGAAACATCAACTGATGGCATACCTCTCATACCTGTTAAGAACGAAACAATTGATGAACAAAAAGTCGAACAAATGGAAACTTCGGATGAGATTTGTTCTAAGAATGAAACCGAAGATTTGGATCCATTAAAAGAGGTCTCAAAGACTGAAACCGAAACTGAAATCTGTGACGAAAACAAAGAGATTGTCGGGAATTGCAATAAGTCTAGTCCTCGAATCGAACTCAAGAGTTGTTTGCTTTCATTAGTGATTAAACCTCGTTCTGTTGCCAACTCATCCAAACCTGAAACACCACAAACTCCCGTTCCTGTTGTTAAATCTAAGCTCAGTATCTCTTCTATGGCTCAAAAACTGTTACTTAATTGGAAGGAATTGAAAGAAGTGTTTCGAATACCGAGACTCGAGAGACAGAAACGACACGAAGACGAGAAAGAGGCCGACAGGAAGACTAAGGAAGTGGAGGAAAGGCGTGCCAGAGGTCTACCCGTCTCTTTTGACAAGAGAGGAATCGATGACAGAGACTATACAATCGCTGGTATTCTTGGGATCAAAAGAAAAGGAGTTAAAAGAACAAACGATTCCAAAGATAATAACAATAAGAAGAGTTCCAACTCTTTACCACAAATTATGTCTTCGAATTGGAATAATAAAGTGAGTAAAGAAGAGCACCGGAAGCTCTTTGAGATGGAAGTAGCGCAGAAGGATTATCAAGAAGCCCTCAAGAGATACCACCAACAGTTGGCGTATTATAACGCGGTTTATGGCCAGCAATACGCGGCTCAACAGCAGCAACAACAACAACAGCTCTACACACGGGAGGCCGATGTTCGGGGACAATACACCACTGCATACGCTTCTTATGAACAGTACTATCAAACCGATCAAAACTATTTACAGTCTTCTGTCACTTATTCAGTTCCAACTGAGTCTACCGTTGAGTACTTGAGCGCCGAAACACAACAATCAGTTGATTATAGCGAAGGTAATGCTGGGATTGAAGACAATGTGATGTCGATGTCTGTAGGGACGGGTCCTGTTTTGATACCTTTGGCTAATTTTGATAGCGAATCAGTTTTAGAAACGGAATCGATGTTAGCCATAGATAACGTTCCCAACGATTGTGTTGTATATAGCGATCAAAACATAACAAAAACCGATTCCAAGAAACCCACCTCAATATTCGACCCCTCATATCCACCTCCGGGTATCTTCTATGAGACGCCCGACGGAACCAAATATTTCACTCCATTACCACTCGACCGAAAAGAAATACCAGTGAATCTGGTCTTTGATCACAAGATAACACTTCCATTTGAGTCAAATTTGACCAAAACGTTAACTACAAACCAATTGGACCCGAATTGGAGGCATACCTGTGACCAGAACTCTAACATTTATTATTATCACAAAACTAAACGTATTTCTCAGTGGACTCCACCCGAGGAATACAAACCCATCTCACCTATGATTAAAGTTGAAACTGATGTCAACCCTTTCCTTAAAGTTAGTGATAATGAAGACTCCAATTCCTGTCCCGAAATCGTTACTCTCATAACAACTCCCAAACCTCTGGAGGAACCGGAAGAAGTGATTGAAGACTTGTGTCTCGAATCGACAGCACCGGACATTATAACCATATCTGTCACTACAGAACAAGAAACGCCAAACATTTCGAGCCACAGTTCCCCAAATCTGCTCCAATCCATACTTGCATTAGAAGCAGATCCCAGAAAGAGGCGTCATCTGCTCAACGCAGTGGTGCCCTCAACCACTACAGCCGCGGCCGACACCTCCTCATCAGTGAAGCCAAAAAAGTCATTTTCATCGACGCGTCAAATACAGGAATATTTCCGAAACAAAATGTCTGAATATGTGATCCATTGTCTCAATCCTTACCGAAGACCTGAATGTAGAAAAGGAAGGATTCTTAACAATAATGACTTTAAATATTTGGCCCGAAAAGTAATTTTAATTAAATTTAAACTTAAAGTTAACATTAATTTAAAGGCAAAACAATTGAGACATTTCTTTAATTAGTGTTAATTGAAGTCAAAGGTCTTGTGATTAAGACTTGACTTCAATTGTTTTGTATAAAAACTTGATCTCAAAGAATAAAATCCAAACAAAAACAACAAAACAATGTCTGGAATAGTGACGAATGACTCGAAAGCACCGGTACGTGACACCCGTCGGGTGCAGTTCGGCATAATGGGTCCGGACGAGTGTCGACGCATGTCTGTCACCGAAGGAGGCATTCAATACTCGGAGATATACGAAAACGGAAGACCAAAGTTGGGCGGACTTATGGACCCGAGACAGGGGGTCATCGATAGGACGAGTCGGTGTCAGACATGTGCGGGCAATATGACTGAATGTCCGGGTCATTTCGGTCATATGGAATTAGCCAAACCTGTCTTCCATATCGGGTTCTTAACCAAAACCATTAAGACATTACGTTGTGTTTGCTTTTATTGCTCCAAACTATTGATTTCGCCCTCAAATAACAAAATTAAAGAAATTGTTTCCGAAACTAAGGGAAACCCTCGCAAAAGGTTAGGCCATGTCTATGACCTCTGCAAAGGCAAGAATATATGCGAAGGTATGACCACATGAGCTCATTGTTGTACTCTTTTATATTGTTTATAATTAATTACCGGTAAATAACAATCAAATGTTTGTCTTTTTGTATGTCTTCAGGCGGTGAAGACATAGACATCAATAAAGCGGACGCTAATGAAGACCAAACAGAACAGCTTAAGAAGAAGCTCAATAACCACGGAGGTTGTGGTCGATATCAGCCCACAATCAAAAGGGTTGGCCTCGAATTGACTGCTGAGTGGAAGCACTTGAATGAAGACTCACAGGAGAAGAAGATAGTACTGACGGCCGAACGCGTCCACGAAATCTTCAAACATATAACCGATGAAGAGGTTATCATTCTGGGAATGGACCCGAAGTATGCCCGGCCTGACTGGATGTGCATAACTGTGCTTCCAGTGCCGCCATTGTGTGTGAGACCAGCGGTAGTGATGTTCGGTTCGGCCAGAAATCAGGACGACTTGACTCACAAGTTGTCAGATATAGTGAAGTGTAATAACGAACTGATCCGTAACGAACAGTCGGGTGCGGCCACACATATAATAGCAGAGAATGTAAAGATGCTTCAATACCATTGTGCAACTCTGGTAGATAATGACATTCCCGGCATTCCTAAAGCACAGCAAAAGTCTGGTCGACCCCTGAAGTCCATAAAACAACGATTGAAGTCAAAAGAGGGCAGAATTAGAGGCAATTTAATGGGCAAACGCGTGGACTTCTCTGCGCGCACAGTCATCACACCCGACCCTAATTTGCGTATTGACGAAGTGGGTGTTCCCCGATCTATAGCCCAAAACCTAACGTTCCCCGAAATTGTGACCCCATTTAATATCGACCAAATGCATGAGTTGGTCCGAAAAGGCCATAACCAATACCCGGGCGCCAAATACATCATTCGAGACAACGGCGAACGCATTGATCTCCGCTTTCACCCCAAACCCAGTGACCTTCACCTCCAGTATGGCTATAAAGTGGAACGTCATATACGCAACGGTGATGTCATTGTCTTCAACAGACAGCCCACTCTCCACAAGATGTCTATGATGGGCCATAGGATACGGGTGCTGCCCTGGTCTACCTTTCGGCTCAACCTTTCCGTCACCACTCCATACAACGCTGACTTTGATGGCGACGAGATGAACCTACATGTGCCACAATCATTAGAGACACGGGCAGAGATGGAGCAGTTGACCATGGTGCCCAGGCAGATCATAACCCCCCAATCCAATAAGCCTGTGATGGGTATAGTTCAGGACACTCTGACCGCTGTCCGCAAAATGACAAAAAGGGATGTCTTCTTAGAAAAGGAACAAATGATGAATCTATTAATGTTTTTGCCGATATGGGACGGTAAGATGCCCATGCCTGCCATACTTAAGCCCAAACCATTGTGGACGGGCAAACAGCTCTTCACTCTCATCATTCCCGGACCCATTTCGCTGATCCGTAACTACAGCACACATCCAGACGAGGAGGACGACGGACCCTATAAGTGGATATCACCCGGAGATACCAAAGTGCTTATAGAGCACGGGGAGCTCATATCGGGCATCGTGTGCTCCAGGACTGTAGGCAAAGCTGCCGGTTCTCTAATGCATGTGGTGTTCAATGAGATGGGACACGAGACATGTGGTCTCTTTTATGGACACATCCAGACAGTGGTCAACAATTGGCTTCTTCTCGAAGGACATACTATTGGTATTGGTGACACTTTTGCTGATCCGCAGACATATCAGGTTTGAAATTATTAATTATTTATTTTTAAAATAATCAAAAATATAATTTGTATTATTATTAAAACAATTATATTTTTGATTATTTTTTTAATAATACCGTAAATTTATTTTTATTGACATCTTTTGTATGAAATAACAGGACATTCAGGAGACCATCAAAAAGGCCAAACAAGACGTGATAGAAGTGATAGAGAAGGCACACAACGATGAGTTAGAGCCCACTCCTGGAAATACTTTGAGACAAACCTTTGAAAATCAAGTGAATCGTATACTGAACGACGCCCGGGACAAAACGGGTGCTTCCGCTCAAAAGTCTTTGTCCGAAAGCAATAATTTCAAGTCTATGGTAGTGTCCGGTGCGAAGGGCTCCAACATTAACATATCACAAGTCATCGCATGTGTGGGCCAACAGAACGTGGAGGGAAAGCGTATACCGTTTGGCTTCAGGAAGAGAACTCTTCCCCACTTTATTAAAGACGATTACGGGCCTGAGTCACGTGGGTTTGTCGAGAACTCGTATTTGGCCGGTTTGACACCCTCTGAGTTCTTCTTTCACTCTATGGGTGGTCGGGAAGGTATGTATTGTTTGCAATATTTCAATCACAACTTTGAGCGCAGGCATAGAATAGATTTCCACATTTTTTGATTTTAATTAATTGAATGTTTGTGTCCTATAATCCTATCTATCCTTATGTCAGGTCTTATCGATACTGCCGTCAAAACTGCCGAAACGGGTTATATTCAGCGCCGACTCATCAAAGCTATGGAGTCAGTTATGGTCACATATGACGGCACAGTTAGGAACTCAAACGGTCAGGTGATTGAGTTCAGGTATGGAGAGGACGGTCTCGATGGGACGGCTGTTGAAACACAAAACTTACCGACACTTAAGCCAAACGATAAGGCATTTCGTGATAGATTTAAGTTCGACGCCAGTAATGAACGATATTTACGAAAGTAATGAAACGTTTCTTACATTCAAATTGAGCTCAAATTCAATATATTTTAAGTTATTTTTTAATTTAAATTACTTTTACTTAACGTATAGAATGTTTACCGAAGACGTTGTGCGCGAACTTCTGGGCAACTCTTCATCGCTATCAGAGTTGGAACAGGAATGGGATCGACTGAAGGCCGACCGGGAGATCTTGCGAACCATATTCCCGACGGGAGACTCCAAAGTAGTCCTGCCCTGCAATTTGAATCGTATGATATGGAACGCACAGAAGATATTTCACGTTAACCTCAGGGGTCAGACAGACCTCTCACCTCTCAAAGTGATAGATGGCGTCGAAAAGTTGGTCAATAGGTTGACTATTGTGCCCGGAGAGGACAGGCTGTCCGTTCAGGCCAACCAAAACGCCACTCTATTATTCCGGTCTCTATTACGTGGAATGTTATGTTCGAAAAAGATAACTGAGCAAGACAGACTCAGCTCAGAGGCATTTGATTGGCTCATAGGGGAGATCGAGACCCGGTTCCAACAATCTCAGGTACAACCGGGTGAAATGGTGGGCGCACTGGCAGCACAATCACTCGGCGAACCGGCCACTCAGATGACTCTCAACACTTTCCATTACGCCGGGGTTTCCGCTAAAAACGTTACTTTAGGTAAGAGCTCTTTTCTATAATACCTGTGCTTTAACTGACTTTATTTAACTTAAATTTAAATTACAATTTCAGGCGTTCCTCGACTTAAAGAAATTATAAATATATCTAAAAAACCGAAAACTCCGTCATTGACTGTCTTTCTAACCGGTGCTGCGGCTAAGGATGCAGAGAAGGCCAAAGACGTATTGTGTCGGTTAGAGCACACGACTCTCCGCAAAGTGACGGCCAATACGGCCATCTATTACGATCCCGACCCTCTCAACTCTGTTATCATTGAAGACCAGGAGTTTGTGAACGTCTACTACGAAATGCCTGACTTCGATGTGAGCCGAATCTCGCCCTGGCTTTTGCGCATAGAGTTGGACCGAAAGAGAATGACTGATAAGAAGCTAACTATGGAACAGATCGCGGAGAAGATCAATGCGGGCTTTGGGGATGACCTCAACTGCATCTTCAATGACGACAACGCAGAGAGACTTATATTAAGGATAAGAATAATGAATTCGGACGAGAAGATGGAGGACGAGGAACAGGTAGATAAGATGGAAGACGACGTGTTCTTGCGTTGTATTGAGGCGTCGATGCTCTCAGACATAACCCTTCAGGGAATTGACGCCATATCGAAGGTGTACATGCATTTGCCGACCACTGACAACAAGAAGCGCATTATTATGACCGATACGGGTGAATACAAAGCAATAGCCGAGTGGCTCCTGGAGACGGACGGCACTTCGTTAATGCGGGTGCTCTCCGAACGTGATGTAGACCCGGCCCGTACCTACTCTAACGATATTTGCGAAATATTCGCCACATTAGGCATAGAAGCCGTTCGAAAGGCCGTCGAGAAAGAGATGAATCATGTGATCAGTTTTGACGGCTCTTACGTTAATTACAGACATTTGGCTCTATTATGTGATGTCATGACAGCCAAAGGGCATCTCATGGCTATTACTCGCCACGGCATCAATCGTCAAGATGTCGGCGCTCTTATGCGCTGTTCTTTTGAAGAGACTGTAGACGTTTTGATCGACGCGGCAGCACATGGAGAGGTCGACCATTTGAAGGGCGTGTCTGAAAATATAATTATGGGACAGTTGGCCAAAATGGGAACGGGAGCTTTTGGTATGCTTTTGGATCCGGATAAGTGTAAACACGGTATCGAAATCCCAATGAATTTGCCGGGAATGGGAGTTATGGGTCAGTAATGTTTGCATTTAAATGCTTTTATATTTGTTTTCAATTATTTTGTCCCATATTTTAGGCGCCGGTATATTCTTCGGTGGTTCCGATTCCCCCTCAATGTCAGGAATGTCACCACAAATGACGCCCTGGAATCAAGGGGCCACACCTGCCTATGGCAATGCATGGACTCCCGGCCGGTTAGGTATGGGTATGACTCCAAACGCGGCTGGATTTTCGCCATCGGCTGCTTCAGACGCAAGTGGTTTCTCACCCGGATATTCGCCCGGTTGGTCACCACAACCGGGTTCTCCTGGCTCTCCGTCTTCGCCATACCTACTCTCACCGCACGGCTCTCTTTCGCCCTCATATTCCCCGTCATCACCGGCTTATGCACCGATGTCTCCAGGGGTGGGGCCATCGAGTCCTACATATTCGCCTACCAGTCCTTCATATTCTCCGACTTCGCCGTCATATTCGCCAACTTCTCCCAATTACTCGCCTACGAGTCCAAACTACTCGCCCACATCGCCCAGTTACTCTCCGACTAGTCCGTCATATTCACCTACTAGTCCTTCGTATTCGCCAACCAGTCCGAGCTATTCTCCTACCAGTCCTTCGTATGTATTATCAAATAATTTATTAAATATTATAAAATAATATATTTTTATAATTTTATTAATTAATAATTGTTTTTAAAATCAATTTTATTTCAGTTATTCGCCAACAAGTCCTTCATATTCGCCGACTTCTCCGTCATATTCACCTACCAGTCCCTCTTACTCGCCCACGAGTCCCAGCTATTCGCCCACAAGTCCGAGCTATTCGCCAACGAGTCCCTCCTATTCACCTACCAGTCCCTCATACTCTCCAACTAGTCCTTCCTATTCTCCCAGTTCGCCATCATATGCACCTACCAGTCCCTCCTATTCGCCGACTTCTCCTTCTTATTCACCTACCAGTCCTTCCTATTCGCCGACCAGTCCTTCTTATAGCCCTTCGTCGCCGTCTTATTCGCCGACGAGTCCGTCCTATTCTCCCGGTTCGCCTACATATTCCCCTTCGTCACCGAAGTACTCACCTGCCAGTCCCTCATATTCACCTACCAGTCCCTCTTACTCTCCTTCTTCCCCTCGCTATACACCCGCTTCGCCCAAGTATTCGCCCACTTCTCCCCGATATTCCCCAACCAGTCCTTCATATTCGCCTACGAGTCCAAACTTTTCTGGTGCGAGTCCGGGCTATTCGCCCACATCGCCAACCTATTCGCCCAGTTCTCCAAAATATACCCCAACCTCTCCATCATATAGTCCGTCATCGCCCAAGTACTCACCTACGAGTCCAACATATTCGCCTACAAGTCCTAACTATACGCCTACGAGTCCTACATATTCGCCTACCAGTCCTCACGGGTCACAATATTCGCCCACTTCACCCAGTTACTCACCTACCAGTCCAACATATTCGCCATCCAGTCCTTCAAGAGATGACGACAACGACAAGAACTGAGGCTTTCATTAATACAACTGAAGTGCGGATTGGATTCTATTATTCCTTCATTTTTATTATTATTGATATTATACTTTATTTCCCACATTTAAAACTTGATGAATGCTTATATACCCTGTTTATGCGCTTATAATTCGTACCCGTATATAGTGCGCACTGAAAGTTTTTATCTTCCTCGCCTTTTCAAGGAAGATTATATTTTCGGTCTGACTCCCACCCCACCCTTTGCTGAGTGCAAGTACTTTTATTAGATAATTTTTATGACATTACATCAAAAATTAATTTCAGTATTAAGTTCTCACAAAAATTATATTTAAAGAACTGTTTGTCCTGCATTAAAACTATTTAAAATTTGTTCGTTTCTAAAATTTGGCTTTTGCGAAAGATTTCAATGTTCTTATAAATGTCAATGAGATTCTAATTAATAACAGTGGTTAAAGTACTCGACTATATTTTGAGATGGAGGTTGAGGATGTGTGTTCGAGTCCCGCCTAGATTGGTGTTCATCTCATTTCATTAATTTATTTCTGTTATTGTTGACTTTGACTCTTGGGAGAACAGCTATTAAGTTGAAA
>JAQFZR010000030.1:0-14132 GCA_034696065.1 Gustavia microcephala | reverse complement strand
TGGACAAACAACATGCCTGAGCTTGTCAAATACAATAAACACTATGACATAGCAATCATATCCATTATAAAGAAAGAGAACAAGATAGAAGATACCACTATTTAAACTTAATACAAAAAAACCCTAACAAATATATGTCGTTAATTTAGATTAAATATGATTTCCGACGAGATTGTTGCCGATAATTTAAGCGTTAGAAGTGTGAGTCACGCACAGCGAGACGAAGAGTCCATATTAGGAGAAGAAATTCAAAAGATCATGTTCAAAAACGCGCCTGGAACATCATTTCAAATGGAGTCGAAACAAAGAAACAACACACCGTGTCCAAAGACACATGCAGGATCGCCCCCAAGATATGATGTTTCAAACGATTTGGATGAACTAAATTTTGGGGTTAATCCTTCCGCACCGACTTTGTCCGTGAGCAATGATCAACCCCCACCGCCGTATATACGCCCACATATGAGCAGTATTCAAACACCTAAATACGACATCAACGATATCCCAAGATGGGTCAAAACATACGAACGAGTAGGGAAGGCGAACAACTGGAACGAAGATCAAATGTTTTCTAGACTAATCACAGCATTTGATAATACACCGTACATGGACTATTTGATGAACCTGCTAGATAAGGAAATGATCAATACTTGGAGCGAAGCCAAACAAGCGTTTCTTCGACGACAATCAGACCCAGAGGGCCTTCCTAACCTTGACAATATAATACGAAAGAAACAACAAAAAAATGAAAGCGTGGCGGCATACATCTATGGAAAAGAGGCATTATTGAACAGAATTAAACCTCCATTACCAGAAGCATTTATTGTCCAGTGTATAATACCTGGCCTCCACCACGAAATCTATAACAAATTGCTGTCGGGTTCAATGCATATTAAGATTGATTCGGTTGATGAATTGGTTCAAGCTTGTAATAAATGTGAACAAATCGTGAATGCAATACATGAACGAGAAGCACCTGGAATTCAAAAACAAAGGAAAGTTGAATTCAAAGACATTGACGACCACGAGAAACCCAGAGAAAGTGATGACCAATTCAATTATAGAAGACTTAATCGAAGTATTAATGAGTTAAACAGAAAATTAGCCGACATGAGGACTAATGGTCCAAATAACTATAATGCCAACAGGGACACAAGATTTTTCGGTGGAGACAGACGTCAGTTTTCAAACATGAATAATCGAAATCAAAACCAGACATATTTTCAACCAATACGACCAAACACTAATAATGCAATCATGGCGCCGCCCGATAGAAGTGTCCACCGAAATTATAGACTTCCTGCAATAGAAGAAAATACAACAAATAAGAGTAGTAATAACGTTGAACGCGATTTATCGGGCAGACCAAAATGCTTTAACTGTCAAGAGTTTGGCCATTTTGCGCGATCATGCAATAAGCCTAAAAGAAATAATTATCAACCACCAAATCGAAATCAAACTCAAACAAAAAACTAGAATCGGCGGTGGCGAACGAGGGAACGCCAGCCGCCAACTTTACACTTGATATCCCTATAAATTCTAAAGGCATTTTATTTATTTCCGTATTATTGGAAGACAGATACACAAACGCACTTATTGATACCGGATCGACGAATTCATTAATTAACAAAGAATTCGCAAATTGCTTAACTAATATAAGACATAAAGCTGACAACCCTTTGAGAGCTAGGATGATTACCAATCAGACAGCAATCATTGGGAAAACGTATATTATGGCGAAGATTGTTACTACGACTGGTTCAGAACACACACAAAAACTATATGTCGTAGACAGAATGCCCATGCCGCTTCTACTAGGCATAGACTTCTGCCGAAATCACATCTCTTACATAGTTTTTGGACATGGAGAAGAAATAGTATTCTTCGAACAAAGCATTAAACAGATAAATGAAGATCAACAAATAATTTTAGAACCTTCACTTGGAATAACCGCAAGTCAAAATGATTTAAACGAAATTATTAGCAATGACTTCAATAATTGCATCAATAAAGATCTTACTTTTAACTTCTTTATCAACAAAATATATGAAATACCAGAATACAAACAGAAGGACAAAACATACAATATAGACTTTGACTTATACATTGCTAATAAAGAGCAAGTGGTGCCAGACATCAATGAATACGACATTTCAACAAGAATCGAAACCGATAATGAAGACGAAAAAATTAAATTGTTAAACGTAATAAACAAATATAAACATCTTTTTGCTAATTCATTGAACGACCTGACAATTGCAAAGGGAGTAGAACACAGTATCGATACCGGAGATAATAAAGCCGTTCATAAAGCACCTTATAGGTGCTCCGCTAAAGAAAAAGAAATTATCAAAACTCAAGTCAAAGAAATGCTTGATAAAAATATTATTCGTCCATCATCAAGCGAATTTGCATCACCGGTAGTGCTCGTGAAGAAAAAGGATGGCAGCACAAGGTTCTGTGTGGATAACCGCGGCTTGAACGCAATAACCGTCAGCGATAAATTCCCGATCCCATTAATCGATGAGATGCTGCATTCATTACGGGGATCGGCCTACATTTCGACACTTGATCTCTTTAGCGGGTATTTTCATATACCAATCGCAGAAAAGGATAAACATAAAACAGCGTTCATCTGTTCGGAAGGTTTGTTTGAGTACAACGTGTTAAACTTTGGACTCAAAAATGCTCCAAGTTGCTTCCAACGGCTTATGAATAGAGTGTTTGGGCCTTATTTATACATATTCGTACTGGTTTATTTAGACGACATAATAATTTTCTCGAAGACTTTCGAAGAACACTTGGATCATTTGGAGAAAGTTTTTGAGAAAGTGCAAGAATATAACCTGCGTCTTCAACCCAAGAAGTGTACTTTTGTTTCTAAGCAGACCAAGTTTTTAGGCCATATGATAACCGCCGAAGGAATAAGCGCCGACCCAGACAAAGTCAAGGTCATCCAAACTGTCAAAAGACCGTTCACTCAAAAGGACATAAGATCATTTTTAGGCATTACATCTTATTATAGAGCGTTCATTAAGTCGTACGCACAAGTCGCTAGACCACTCACGCTTTTATTGAAGAAAAATCAAAATCCGTCAAATATAGAGTGGAGTGAAGATTGTCAGAAAGCTTTTGAAGTTCTAAAAGAAAAATTATTGAACGCTCCAATTTTAGCACATTACTTACCAGATTGTCAACTGATACTATATACAGACGCATCTAATGACGCTATGGGTTGGATACTTCATCAGATACAAGAAGGAAAAGAAAGAGTTTTGGTGTACGGAAGTAAAACATTCAATGAAGCCCAAAGAAAATACTGCGTCACGGATTTAGAATGCTGTGCACTTGTGACAGCTGTCATCAAATTGAGACACTATTTAATTGGCGTTCAATTTATAATAAGGACAGATCACCATTCACTATGCTGGCTGATGCGTCTTCGTGATGTTTCCGGTCGACTTGGGAGATGGTCGCTACGACTTCAAGAGTATACATTTACTATAGAACATCGCAATGGTAGCGCCCATCGCCACGCCGACTTTGTTTCAAGATACGCCATTGACCAAAGTGGCCCTGACGACGACGAAGACGAGAACGAAATACCAGTCTACTTTGTTAGTGATAGAATTTTTGGCTGCTGTAAGGGACGAAATAATTGTATGGAATTGGCGCAAATACAACCGATTCAAGAAGATTTCAATAATGAAATCATAGCAAACATCGAAGAGTTAGGCTTCATCTGGGAAGAGAAAGCAATTAAAAACTCAGACACCTTTCTAATAATGACGGAGCAACCAAAACCAGAAGACACCTCAGAGGATAAACCCCCTTCGGATGACATCAACATGGAGGCGGAACAACAAAAAGACAAATGGTGTCAATCTATCATCGGCCAACTAAATAGAAAAATTGTGCAGACCCAACAAAGATATGTGATTAACGACAAGTTATTATACAGAAAAGCCTACGACGATGACGGTAGAGGAAAGACACTGCTTTGTTTGCCTAGACAATTAAGGCAAGACATCTTACAAGAAATCCATGGAGGGAGCGTTGGTGGACATTTCGGTGTTTTCAAAACCTTAAGCGCCGTAAAAGACCGATTCTACTATCCCAAAAGAGAAAAAAGCGTAAGAAATTTCATTCGTTCTTGCACTTGCTGCCAATTTCGAAAGAAGCCTCCAGGCCAGCCATTAGGACTACTACAGCCAATTAAGACCGGAAAACCATTTGACTTAGTCGGGATCGACTTGATCGGCCCCTTCCACAAAAGCAAACACGGCAAGCGCTGGATAATTGTAGCTGTTGATTATGCCACGAGATATCTGATTACTGATAGTTTGAAAGAAGCAACTTCGGAAGAGGTCGCTAAATTCTTACTTAAGAAGATAATTCTCAAACACGGAGCAGTCAGACGAATACTGACCGACCAAGGCAAACAATTTGTTTCACAAGTCATGGAAAATGTTTTCAAATATTTTCACATCAAACACAACAAGGCTACGAGTTACCATCCACAGACATCCGGTTTAGTGGAAAAAGCTAATAGAACCCTTATAGAAAGCATTTCCATGTACTGCGACTCAAATCGTAAAAACTATGATTTGGTCCTTCCTTTCATTGAATTTGCATACAACACCTCTCGTAACAAAACCACTAAGGTCTCTCCATTTTTTGCGCTTCATGGCTTCGAAAGTAACTTACCTATCGACGTCACACTTAAATTACCTGTCAACTTCGATTTGGACCTGACCTCGGAGCGATGGTCAGACGCGAAATATTTGATCGCCGAAAATATACGAGATTCCCAGATTGAACAAAAAAGGTCGTTTGACGCGCGACATAGAGAAAAGCAATTCGAAGTTGGAGACCTTGTTGGTGTATACCAAAAGATAAGACGAGTAGGTGAAACACAAAAACTACTTCACCGTTTTACTGGACCTTGGGTTATCATTCAAAAATATGAAAACCCTAAAGACAATTATCTGGTCGCATCTGAAGAAGACTTGTCTAACACTTTAAGAGTAGCTGTGATCCGTCTCAAATCATGGTACCTCAGAGAAGAAGAAGACAACGACCCGGATTTAAATAACATAAAAGAACCAGAATTTAAACCAAATGTTGAGCCAAATGATGACGCATCAGAAACTCATTCGGATGACGACGATGTCGTATTTAAGCAGAAAACAATTACAAATAAAGACGAGAGCAGTATTGCTCAAGTACCAAACTTGAAGCAAGACGTTATTAACGAATCAGCCGACAATATGTCTGAGAAATCAGCATATGAAAGTGCCGATGAAGAGATTACTAAGGAAAAGAGTTCCAATGGGGATAAAAACTTTAATATAAAACGATGCCACAGCAAAATTGCTGAAAACCTCAGTCGAGTCACTGAGAAAGAAAATTATAATGACTAGGACTGTGAGAAGTCCGAAAATAAAAGCATCGATATCGAAGGCAAAGCGCTTAACCCTTTGATAGGTAATCAGGGATTACCCGTGCCTGCTGTCCGTCGCAGCAGAGCAAACTCAGAGATTCCCCGTGATGGAGAAACTCCACACACGACTACTAACGAATAAATTATCGGCCGAGCCGTTACGAAGAGAACAGCTGTTAGATCAGGATCGAGCTCGAATGTTGGAATAATCAACATGACCTGTTCGAACATCTCATCCCTTCGCTAACGTATAAAACAATTATATAAAATTTTAAGATTTTACTCATTATTTTAAGTCATTAATGTAATTCATTACTAAACTTGTTCACATAGTATATTTGAACTTATTCTTGACAATAATCACTATAATCAATAACACTTAACCTTTACTTAAGCACTCTTAATTAATTTACTCAACTATCAAAAAAAAAATTATTATAAAATAACAAAAAAACCAGAAAATTGGAAATAACAAAAAAAAACTATAAAGTTGACAAATATAATCAAAAAAAAAATGTTCAATAGTTGTTATTAAAATCACAAATATTTAAATTTAATGTTATTTACTGCACTCAAGGTTTGATCAATAATCAGCCCCAATTACATATTTAACTCACAAAATATACCATTAATTGGCGGAGTGGCACTATTTAAAATATTATTATTACACAACAACAAAAATATGTCTTTTTAATCAACTCATTTAATTAGTATTATGTCACTTCTCATAAGTTGGAATGTCTTTTAATCTCAAAACTCAACAACTTAATCGCACGAATAGTTTTATGTGGTCAGACTTTTATTCTGATATTGTTTTTGAATAATTGACACCTAAATTTATATGCACCCTTAGATAATAGAAACAAATCTTTAATGTCTAACAATTACATAAACTTTATAAAAAAAAAAAAATAATTTATGTGTACCATAACAGCAATCCAAAGTTCCATTGTCCGGGTGGACAATATTTGGTAGCAATGGCCGAGTGTGGTATTCATGCATGTATACCCCTTATGCATTGGCCACTTTGGATTGACCCATTTTAACATTGCACTTACAAATCAATATTATGATTCATAGTTATAATGCACCAGTCGTGACGTGACCCGGGGGTCCAATCACACATCATGCGTTAACCGCATTAAGGTGTGACCTGACTATCGGTTGCGCGACACGACTTATTAACTCCAGTTCGTATGAGAGCTAGGGAGTTCTTAATCTTGCAACTGTCGAGTGCAGTCGTGTACCTTTATTGTGTGCTTAATAAAATATTCTTAACCTTAATAAGAGACTTATTTATTCGCCGTTGAGAAGGACCAGAAGAGGGCCACAGGCGAGGGTAAGTCAGGTGCTTCGTGCACCAGTGGTCATCTAGCGGCCGGGGGACGGCGAGGGAGATGCCGGTAGGAACATGTTGGGCCGGGCGAGTCGCGAACGCTCCGGACGCCAACCGTTGTGTAAGGGTATGGCAAGCAATAGGGGGTATAGGGTCGTTAGATACTACACAGCAGCGGTCTGGGATTTTATCTCACAGCCATGTTACCATTAGATAAATATAAAAACGTTAAAAAAGCGTTGTAAATCATACAAAGGATAATTCCCTATTGTATTACACCTTATTGGCGCAACTGATAAATAAATGAAGTTCTTTGTGTTAGAGTTGTAATTGGGAACAATTCCGTATGTTTTACTTTGAAATAAATTACGAATAATTAAATCAAAACTTATACGATTAAAACAAAATTTGGTTTATAAAGGTTTTTACAATAATCAATTTTGTAAACGGGTTTAGAATTTAAAAGACAGTAGTACGATTTATAAACGCTCAGAAAGCTGTCGTGTACAAATGCTTAGTGTAGAAGGTAAAGAATCTTAACCCATTAAAATGACAAGTTTCAAAATAACCAAAATAAATAAATTGTGTTTTCAAGTTGGTTTTGCGTCAGCCAAATTAAGTTGCGCTCCAAACAGTCTACAAATTTTAGATTCTAATTTATAAAATGTTTGTTGACAGCCAATCATAATTGATTGACGAGCGCGGAACTACAACTTTCTAATTCATCAGTAGTTCACTAATAATTCAGTGAACTATTGAGGTAATTCAGTATTTCAAATCAGGTTGGAAATGAACTACTTAAAATACTCAAATCAAAATATTAAACAAGACAAAATAATAATTTAAATTTTTTGGAAAATAAATTTTGTTTGCATAAAACATTTATTAAAGTGTTCCGAATAAAGTGAAATCAAATTCAAGTTACATGTAATATCGAATATAATAATGCTGCATATTGAAACATTATAAAGGAATTATAGAGTTAAAATTTAAGCTAAAGGACAAAAAAATTAGTTACAAATTCAAAAACCAATGTTTATACAGTTTGAAGATTAGACCAGTTTAAATGAAAGTATGTAAAGTCAGGACGTAAAGTAATTGTAATAGTGGCATTCAATAGGATTTTGTAGAACTATTTGTATCTATAAAGCACAAATATTAGATTATAAATTAACGTTTGGATTTTCTGTGCCTTTGCCGTTTTCTTTTTCGAAAAATTGGTTGAAAGAGATGGAGGACGTCTAAACCATCTAGCATGCAAGCGATGAGATAAAGACACCTTTTAAAACAATCGCGCGTACATTCTTGAGTGCCGAAAGCGTAACGAATTGGAGCTCTAGAGCCAAGGGATCTAACCAATCGTTCAATCGTTCGGCTCTCATTCTGGTTGACCGTATCTGTATAATAATAGAAGACTAAAAACAAAAAAAAATAATTATAAGAGTCATGACAGAACGTTATTTGTAGAAATGTTTACATATACCTTCATATCTGTCATTTGGACCCAATCTCCTAAATACGACGCTCACGTGAGCGCTTCCAACTTTTGACGGCCCAAAATATAAAAATGCCACTATTTTCTTTGGGTTTGCGCCAGTATAAAATTGTAGCAATGATTTTCTAACCGATTGCAATGGCACAAAAAACGAAAGCATCGCATCATGATTCCCGCTCAAGATGAGTTGACTTTCAACATTACTGAAAGATCGGCTGTTAAAGGGTTTGCCAAAAATGCGAGGTATTAATATAATATTGTCTGTAAAGCCTGGGATGTTTGACCATAAGTTGAACAGACGGTTGAAAAATATAACATTTATAGCTGAAGCCGTTACTTCTATATCTCCTTCGTATTGCCTATCGAAATATTAAAATTTAATAAGTTAAATTTGACTGAAAAGTAGAACGGAATAGTGAATTATAAGTTATTACTCACTGAAAAAAGCCGTCTGTATCGGAATAGATATATGGTTTCTCGTACTCGGAGAAAAGTGTCTGCAAGGTAGTACAAAATGGACCTGTAACATCGGTGTCCAACCCGTGAAACAGTGTCGGTACATTTGAAGTTCTTCGCTTTGTTTTACGCGAAGTTTTATAATGTCTGGCCGCGCCACCTTGTTGCGAATCCGGTGGGCCAACAGTTGTCTCTTTACCTTCAGCTTGATCTTGTTGCTTCTTCTTCTCGTACTTTTCATAAAGGTTAACTGCTGTCATGGCGTTACCCAAATCTGAAATCGGTGCCCAATAATCGTCTTCGCCTCTCATTTTTAGCTTGTAATACATTTCTAACTTTCCTCTGCTATTCAATCTCTCCTCTTTATCAAGTATCGTGGTAACAGGGATTTCCTCTTCCGAAAAATCAGAATCTGCTTCAGAAGCAACTAATTCTTCGGAATTATCTGACTCGTCGCCTAAGGCGTCAGATTCGTCTGTCGTACTGTCAAACTCATTGTTTAGAGTTGTTTTAGTGGGTCTCGTCACCACATTACGAGATCTGAGTGTTTCTACTCTAAACTCTCTTATTTTTCTTTGCGCTTCTGATGAATGTTTCAATTCGGTAGCTGAAAGACATACGTAAGTGGTGTCTTTCATCCGAAGAGTATAATAAATTTCCCACTTTTTACTCCCTTCTTTAAGTGGCCGTTTTTCTTTGTTAATGACCTTATCAATGGTCTCAATAACGGTCGATTCATTCTCGAACACTTCATCGCTTTCGGTTTCAGTCAAAAGATTGACGGCAACGTTTTCTGACTGAAGGACTGAAGTCCCGCTGAAGCCGGGCACAGGGTCGTCACGAGTCGTATCAGAAGGCGTAATCTCTTCAGTCATATTGAAATTCTCTTCGATAACAACTACGTCTGAGCGACTAGAGACTCGATCGACCACAGGAGTAACGCTTTTTGCTCTCTTGCAACGTTTCAACTCTATTTCACGTCGATGTCGTTTCAACGATACAACTTTTGTCTTGGGGTTTAACTTAACTCTAACATCGACATCATCAATAGCTGACTGCATTCTTTGCATGTTAAAGTCGGGACTATAAACCAAACTGGATACTTCAACAGATGGAGTGGGAGGCACAACGTCGGCATGCCCAATCGACGGTATCTCTGCAGTATCAGACGACAAAGATGGTTGTTCAGATCTACTGACATTTTGCTCAGAATTTATATCGAGTCTCGAGAGAATTATTGAAGGTTGGAATATAACACCAGTCGATAATGCGCCATTACTCGGATTGGTGTGAGTTGGCGATTGAACACTAAGTAAGGTTGTTTCGTCTGAACTTAAATCGACACTACTGACTGGTTGAGTAGTAGTAGAGACTGGTTCATTAACACTAATTGTGGACGTAGGGGTTGTTGGTTCGCTATCTACTCCCTCCACTTGACGAACGCGGGATAGTTCAGTGTGAGAGTCTCCATTATCGGGCTGAGTTGAAGATTGTACGCCATTTTCGAAGTTTGTTCCCAATTCTGCGTCTGTAGCTGGACGACTAACTATAGAAGAAGTGAAGCTCGCATCCGCCAAAGCATTTACCTCACCATCTTGTGATATACGTGAGTTCTCAATAGACTGTTGTCTATAACTCTCGGGACGCGCAACTGGAGGTAGTGACATGTTTCGTTCGATTGGATTTGTCTCTGTTTGAGGCAAATCAACTGTAAGTGGACCGATAACTGTTCGTCTAGAAGGGGTTATGACGACCACATCTGAGTCTGTATCAGAGTCGAAATGATCTATAATGCGACTTCGTCGTTGTTGAGGAATGTTAGTGTGTCCACTTTCATCGTCTGACAAATTAATCGTTTCTACAGCTCTGCCATTAGATCTGGTAGCACTTGTTCGTGTGCGAGAATCAAATCTTATCCGGCTTGAACCTCTCGTGATAGTGCGCACTAAAGCCGTCGAATGAGCCGACGAATCAACTCCAACAGCTGAGGTTATTCCACTGGAAGAGCCCGCAACAGGCTCATCGTTGTCTGTTAAAGCAGTCCTAGTCTGAATTTGCTGGCTTAGCCGGGGAATGCTGCCACTTTGAGGCAAAACGATCGCCACTTGTCGAGGTTTCGAAGATTTAAAATGACTAGGATTTAAATTAGTAGTACTCTCGAGTCGATTAAGATTTATAGCGACATCAGAAGGGAAAGACCAAAGAGGAACACCGAGTTCTATGACTGCAGGTATATTCACTGGTGGTAACTGAGGCCTTAACATTGAAATGCTTTCGGTGAATGGAAGTCCTGGTTCATTTGTTCTAACAAGCTCACCAGGATCCAAGTCCTCTCTGTCACAGAATTGCTTATAATCATCATTCAGATATAACAGTGCGTAATAAAAATGAAAGATTGTTTTGGCTTCGGAGGCCGGGCGAACTACAGACCGAAAATAAACTCGATTCGCTTTCTTCAACATTAAGATTATCAACGGTTCTTCTCCCAAGCATGAAGCTCTTTGAAAAACATAGCGTTCAGCCACAAAGTAATTTGTGGACAAGTCTATTACGTGGATTGGTGTTTCTGTTAAAATTGCCATGATAAAATAATGAAATATTGAGTATTCAAATAGTCGGTCAATATCTGGTAGAAATTTCCATGCTAGCGGTAAACTTTCAACGTCAAACGGGTCTCGAAAAGCGATAGCGTATACCAGCATTTCGAGTGTAATCTCATATTCGAGGTTACTTTCTTGGAGAAAAGTAGAAACAAATCCGTGTAATGAGGTTGTGTGCGTTAAGATGACCGAAATAAAGCCAACACGTATAATGTCTATGAAAATGTCTGTTTGGCCAAATGCAAGGCAAAATGCAGAATATAAACTTTCGGTTAGTTTGCTTGTCACACATTGTACCATACGAAACTCCATATCGGGAATAGGAAGTGAGAGTTCATTTGTGGTATTGTAGTGGAATAGTTGTATCTGTGCTAAAATATCAGCACATTCCTTGATAACGTCATAGTTTTGCGACTCTCTGAGTTTTTCAAAAAGTTCATCATTATCTGTGAGATGACGATACTCTTGTATGATGAAATCTAAAACCTTTCGAGCTTTTTCTAGCAATTCAGGCGTGACATTTGGTGCCATTTTGTTGAAAGGTGACGAATGTTAGCTGAGTATAATGAAACAATTAAAATAAAGTGATTAAAAACGGAAAAATCGAATATAAGTTAAGTTGAATAAGAGATTAAAAATTAATTTTGCATGAAAACGATTTAAATTTAATTAAGTGAAATATCTAATTTGAAAAGAGACAATTTTATTTAAAACCGATTAATAAGTGTGAAACTTTACTAGTTTCGTCAAATTAGCCGATCAAAATGTTAGTTTAAATGATGTTAAACTAGAAAATATTGAAATTTATATCAGTTCCAAATGAACACTCAAAATAAATGTTGATTATGAAAACAAAATGAAAACAAAATGAAAATTAAAGTATTAATTTTATCTGAATTTGCAAATAAAATGAGAAAAATCTAGTTAAAATCAACCTGATACAAATGGAGAAGAGAGATTGTGCTCACCTTAGATTAAAATTTCGAGATTGAATGTCTGTTAATAATTTGTAAAACAGATAAAATGTAGTTAATCAGTAAGCAACAACATTTAATTTGCGCGTAACTTATAGGAAAATAGAAAACATGAATGAAAAGTATATTCAAGCTATTAAATTCTTTTCAATTCAAATTTTATTGAATCAGCTTGAACTAGATAAGTATATCGAGTATACTTGTGTTAGATTTGGACAAAACCCAGTTATACCCAATATAGAAAGAGAACGTCAGAGTGAATTGATGAGCAACAATTAAAATTACTAATCAGTTTAACTTCCAGGCAATGAATGCAAAAATTAAAAATAACATAATGTAAATAAAATTTGATACGAAAAACATAGCTAATCAAAATTAAATAAATAAAAATGAACTAAATGCAAACCATCTGTTCACATAAATAAATTCCGAATAATTAATTCAACAAAAAAAGACCATTTGAAAATAACCGAGAATAAAACTTTATGTAATATTGAATAGTATAATGTTTTAATTCAAAACTAAATTACATTAAGTAATACACTTTACATTTAAATGAATAAAACAAAATACACAATAAAAGCATAAATAAAATCTTATTTGTGTTTGAGATTATTTAATGTATATTATTAAGCACTAAGAATTTACGAAAATAGAAATGCAACCAGAATAATCCAGTGCGTTCTTTCTTTCTCGGATTAGGGTATGAAAGTCGAAATTCTCGGAGGATGAACGGGGGGCAACTTATGCTGTAACGGTAGAGCATTTTTCCTTTGATTTTCCCGTCAAAAGCGGTATATGTGTGCCAGTAACGACCTAAGTCCTTGATTTCAATTTTACAAAAATATGTTTTTTCAAAACTGCTTCGGGCTAATTCGTAATTACTTGCACCAATATCCCGAGCGAAGTCACGCTCTGTGTACTTATAACGGCATTTGCGCCCCAGTACTCTTATGGCCAGGAACTTTAGGGAAAATGGAAAAATAAAAACTTAAAATAAAATAAAAGTAAGTTTGGGTGGACATCACAGGCGAGAAATCGCGATAAGCAGCATTACACTGCAGACGCACGGCAAGTGATATCACAGCCCGGGAGGGGGTGGTTTCAAGGAACTTACATGGCCTGAACGGAGTACTTTAGGTTTAGTAGCAGTCGAATTATTTGAATTCATTCTGAAAAACTATAAAAATCAGTGAAAATATTAATAATAATCATTAACGCACAAAATTCCTATTTACTACTTTTGAGAAATCTTAAAATCTGCAAAATAATCTCAAAACAAAATTATTTTTCAGTTTTAAAATAACTGTATATGAATACCTATCGCACAAAAAACACGTATACTACATACAAAAGACATAAAAAATTGCAAAATTTTGGCCGAAATTAAAATATAGTTAATGTAAACTACCCTATAATAAAGTTTATAAATTACATAAATTTTATAGACTAAATCTAGACACTAATTAATTAAAATTGACCAAGAGTTTGCAATCTCGAATATAAAAAGATAAGTCGCAACGCGATAAACTCATATCTACTACACCTAGTATGGTAATAAATTCAAAATATTCTAAATTTTTTTTGTTCAATAAATTTTAAAATAGACACAAAAGGAGCATAAAATTAATATACTTTTAGTATATTATTTGAATTATATTCTGTATTTAAAATGATGGGTTGAGCTCATTGTTGAACAGGGTTGAGACACATTACGACTCATTTAACAAATGATGTGCAAAATGTTAATCAATGTAAAACACTATTTGGATAATAGACTAATGTTTGTAATTATATCATTGATTATATCTTACGTTATATAACGTAA
>JAQFZR010000029.1:0-14224 GCA_034696065.1 Gustavia microcephala | reverse complement strand
TTGCCAATGGGGGGGGGTATAGCCAAAATACCTCCCTGAGTCAAAAAATTTTCAAAATACCCCCTGTCATTTCGCTCAGTATACGATACCCCCTCACTAAATTTCCGGTCGACCGGAAATCTCACGCTTTTTCGCCGCCGAAGACGGTGAAATTTTTTTTTGACCTTTTTTAATTTTTTAGGCTTTTTTGGTCAAATTCTGAAAAAATTGTCGCTTAAAAATGCAATAAAACTCTGACCCCCCTATAAAATAGATCTTTTTTGCGAGAACAAAATGGCGCCAAAAAAATACCCCCTCTATACCCCCTTGAGTTTTTGGCCAAAAATCCGCCATTTTACCTCCCCCATACCCCCTGACTCGGACGAGTCTGGCCATCCCTAGTTATATTTATGCAGTGTAACTATGAATTAACTGAATTAAAGTAATAAATTCTTAAACAAAAATAAAATGATATAGTATTAGATGAAAACAATTTCAAACATTTTTCGTCAAATATATTTATCCAATGGAATAATATTCATTAAAAAGACAATGAAAAAAAATATTTTGTTGCGAAACTCAATTACAAATCATTATATAAAAGTATTATTATCGATGAGAAAATTCCTTGCTTAGTTATGCAAAATTTACAAATATATTTATTAAATCTTTAGTAATTAAAAATTGATTCAAGTGAATAAAAATTGAAATATATGAACGACTTAATTATTACTACACATTTTGTATACGATTCTAAATTTTTATTTAAAATACTATAAAATAAATAAAATTTTATTATATAATTATGGAAACATTTTCAAAAAATATTGGGCAGGTTACATTTGCTTCCCTTGCTTCCCCTTACAAAGAAGTTACACTTGCTTCCCTTGCTTCCCCTACTCCTCGCTTCCCGGGTTACACTAAAGTGACCAATGTGAGCATTTATTTTATTTCAGCCTTAGGAACTGACCAATGGTCAAATCTAATTTATTTAAATGTTAGAAACTGACCAATGGCTAAATCTTTTTTATTTTAATGTTAGCAACTGACCAATGGCTAAATCTATTTTCTTCGAATGTTAGTAACTGGCCAATGGTCAAATCATTTCTATTTGAGTATTAGCAACTGACAAATGGCCAAATCTATTTTATTCAAGTGTTAGTAACTTACCAATAGCTAAATCTATTTTATTTGAGTGTAAGCAACTGACAGATGGCAAAATCTATTTTATTTGAGTGTTAGCAACTAGCCAATGGTCAAATCATTTCTATTTAATTATTAGCAACTGACTATTGGCCAAATCTATTTTATTCAATTGTTAGTAACTGGCCAATGGTCAAATCATTTCTATTTGAGTCTTAGCAACTGACCAATGGCCAAATCTATTTTATTCAAGTGTTAGCAACTGACCAGTGGTCAAATCATTTTTATTTGAGTATTAGAAACTGACCAATGGCCAAATCTATTTTATTTGAATGTTAGTAATAACCAATGGCTAAATCTATTTTATTCGAGTGTTAGCAAATGACCAATAAATAAATATATTATGTTAGTAATAACCAATCGTTTACTCTATCGAGAGGATAACTGGAATTAACTCCACTTGCTTTCCCTGCTTCTCCGACTTCACTTGCTTCCCCTGCTCTCCTTGCTTCCCTTGCTTTCCATGCTTATACTTCCCCTGCTTTCCTTCATATATTATAATTTTTTTACTGAGATTTTTGAAATTTCGGCCATTGGTCAGTTGCAAATAACAAATAAAATAGATTTAGACATTGGTCAGTTGCTAACATTTAAATAAACCAAATTCGGCTATTGGTCAGTTCCTAAGGCTGAAATAAACTAGATTTGGCCAATGGTCAGTTGCTAACATTAAAATAAAATAGATTTAGCAATTGGTCAGTTGATAACATCAAAATAAAATAGATTCGGCCATTGGTCAGTTGCAAATATCAAATAAAATAGATTTAGACATTGGTCAGTTGCTAACACTTGAATAAACTAGATTTGGCCAAGGGAAGCAAATGTAACTTTTTTTGTAAGGGGAAGCAAGGGAAGCAAATGTAACTTTTTTTGTAAGGGAAAGCAAGGGAAGCAAATGTAACCTGCCCATTACAAAATTGTGAAAATCACTCGATAGTGAATATACGTCTCAAAACTTTTTTAATTTTGATGAATTCAATTGAATAAAACAAAAATATTTGATTAATGAAATGAAATTGTGTTTAAATGAATATTTTATTTGTTTTCGATATTAATAATTAGTATTAATATTAGATATGATTTAGAAATGTATACAAAAATAGGTATTATTTCTATTTATATCTATAAAAATACGGTGACATAAAAGTGGAGATAACTCTTCCGGTGCTTTTGTAATGCCATCCGTCAGCACCGAATCTCATACTATGGCCATCACATACCTGGCCGATGGCATCGTTTGTCTCAATTTGTTTATACATTTCAAACTCATTAAACATTTTGATATTTTTCTTTTCGAGTCTAAAGATTCTGTCATCGAATTGAAGACAACATTCTTTTGATTGTTTCGATTGTTTTGTTGTCATTTGATTGTCATTCAAATTGATCCAAACGTAATGGTCTTCGAGTGTGTCTTTAAAATACTTTTCCTTATTGTTGGGTAAATACAAATAATGTAAAGTATTTCCCACTTTGTATTCCAACGGAGGATATGCGGGAGGAATGACTAAACCAGACACTAAACAAGAATCTGGGTTTAGATGCGGTAAAAGTCGGACAAACTTTCGAAAATTGAACTCAACTGCGAGAGTGGACTCATCTCTTTGAGCACCTTTGGGTAGTTTTTTATGGATATCACATCTCACAGTCCGGTCCTCTCCTATGCCTAATATTTTTTGCAACATTTCTCTGTCCGGAGTCTCGAACTCTTGTTTCAAATACTTGGGTTCGGAGTGACTGGGAATCACATTAGACTCATGTAAGCGCTCGTATTTATGTCGCGCCCATATCTCTTCAATACCAACCGACCACTTTTCAATGGCCACAATATGTCCGCCTTCGGGAATCATTAATAACGTCAACCTTTCCTTTTGTCCGACTCTCATAATATTCAATTCCCAACTAATAGAGTTGTGTTGCGACTCATTGGCGCCTAGAAATAGCACCGGATGGTCACTCACTTTGACTGTGTTTGCTTTGGACTGCGCCGACAGAACCTGGTCTTCGAAGACGGCTTCAAACGGATAGTAAGCATTGGGTCTATTGACTCGAAAAGCTAGTCGTCCCTCCACTATAACCACCCCTCCCTGTTGTATGAGACACCGGGTGTGACCACCTTTCGGTTTGTGACTATACTCGTCCACGACTACCAATTTAGCAGAAGAGCACACGTAGATCGCAAAGTGAGGCCCGATATGGAAGTTATGCCACTTCTTAACGAAGTTCTGTTCAAACATTACTTCATTTGTTTCCCAAACGTTTCCACTTTTCAACCAATTATAGCCAAACCTATGATGCAGTCGACACCCGGCCCTCATCTCCTCCCTATTGTAAAAGAGACCCAAAACCAGAGTTTGTTGTCCGGCCTTCTCTTCATTTCGAATCACCGGATATATGACATTAATGGTCGACACAGGACTGCACTGGTATTCAGGCTTGAGGTCAGGCATATATGTTGTATAAATGAGCTCAAGTTTACCGAATCTATCGATTAGAATATGAGCTCCAATTTGTTTTCGGGCGATTCCACTCATGTATGCAATCATTTTCTGTTCGTTTTCTTCTTTATTTGCAATTTTTCTCTCGGATTCACTCTTTCCTAAGAATAGAAGTGAAGAGATGTTGACATAAAACTGCGAATACCCGTCCTCTTCAATATATGTCTGATCTTTTGGAACCCACTGGCCATCAACACCTGCGAGTATATCAAAGTGTCCTCCTTTGCTCACTCCTCGGGCCACTGACACCAAGAACTTGCGTTTAGTACCACTTTCTGTCAATTCTTCTCCCATTTCTCTCATAACTACTCAATAACTATAACAAAGTTTTGGATTTTATTATCTCTTATTTTAATTGGTTTTGGATTTTATAATTAATTTAAAAATTTTCGATTAAATTGTTTTCAAATTTTGTTTAAATATTTAAATTTTCTATTGTTTTGAAACGAGAAGTATTTAATAATTTATTCAAAGTTTTTAATACTGTTATTATTTGTTATTATTAGTCCAAACGCTCAGACAATTTAAATCTAATTTTGATTTAACTCTTAAGTTAATTAAGTTTTTGATAATTTTATTTTATTTGATATAAACTCATAACTCGTGAAGAAGTGGACAAATGATGAGAGAAAGTGTATCATGCTACTTTTCATAATTGTAATCCTGATCTAGTTCCATTTGTTATTATCCGATAGTTCTATTGGAACACACCCTGAATCGGTGTCTATTGTTTGGATCAATGAAGAAGTGGTCGACGAAATCAAAGTCTTATTACTCGAAAATGTTTTGCTTTTGTATTGCGATCTTCAGGACTCACCTCAAGAATGGAAGCCTATTATCGATCAGTTAATGGCCACCCCTTCGGCCCCATTAGAAGCGGAAAGTGTTCCGATTGTGGAACCGATAGAAACTACAGAACCCCTAATTGGACAGCAGTCAGGAATGGCTGATAAAATTGCACAAAATATAGTCTACGGCGCGGAATGTATTAATTCGGGGATCAGTTACGGCACCCGAAAGGCCACTGAATTTATCAAAAGAAGTGGAGATAAGATGAGAGCAAATGAAAGTTCGGAACCCATTCGGGAGACAGAGATCGACCCAAGAGTTATAACTGGGTTGAGAGGACTGAGAGCGGCCTCACATACAGCCTCTACAGTCACCGGATTCGCTGTGAATACTGTGGCCAAAGGCACCCATCATTTGGGCAAATGTTTGGCACCTCATGTCAGAAAACATTCCACAAAATTAATTTCAAGTGTTTCGGGAAAAACAGAAGAGGACTCGGATAAGGTTTGCTCCAATATATTGACTGTCGCCACGGGAGGTCTGCAGGGATTCTCTATACTCTACAACGGAATCGCTTCAAATGCTATAAATTTGGCCAAAACTATGACCACTGAAACGGTTGATATTGTAAACCGAAAGTATGGCCAAAAGGCAGGAACAGCTACTGAAGAGGCCTTATATACTGCCGGCAATGCTGTCGTCACTATACAGAACGTCGAGTGTTTGGGTCCTAAAGCTATAGCTAAAAGGGCTGTCGTAGAGACGGGTAAAACAGTTATTATTGACGACAAAAATAAAGAGTCGGAAGAATCACAACGAAAGACATGATTACAAGTTTTGCCAATTGTTTTGTTTTTAAAAATTATTTTTTACATAAATCTATGAATTATTTATAGTTTTTAATAAAGAAATTTTGAGTTTTGGACACCAGTATGTAGTCATGTCTGGTTTGACTTTATTTTTATATTGCTTTCAAACTCTAAACATAAATATAATGTATTTTTTTGTCCACAACTGATAGTTATTAATAATATTATTAAAAGTTATTTTAATTTCAAATTAATTTCGAAAAAGTATTGAAATCTCTATTTTTGTTCACAATTTCTATTGTATTGCGTTTGTTGTGAAGAAGAGCCGAATAGAGAGAATGGAGTGAACGACCAGTTGGATGGACTCAATGGACTGGTGCTCGGCTCACATCTGGTGTCGGCAGTGGTTGTGACGCTTGTATTGGTTGTGTTGGCCGTAAGGGGTGACCAAAGGGAACGACCGAACAAATTGAAAGATGAATCAATTGATTCATTGTTTGTATTACTGTTTGTGTTATTTCTAACCATTTCTGAGACATTTTCGGTACGGATTGTCTGAAAGTCGCCCCAAGTGTTGGACAACTCATTCGATTGAGAGTTCCATAAGTTGTTAGCGAATGAGTCACTCCATAACGAATTCGAATGACTAGAAGTAGTGTTTAATGGGGGCGAAGGGGACGACCACTTCGATGATGAACTGTTCCACAAGTCTTTTGTCGAATCGATTCCCGCAAAACAATTCCAATTCTGGTTCGGAGGAGGAGTTGGTTTTGATGTCTGACTCTCATAATTGTGTGCATTCCAGGGCGAAGACGTTTCACGCAATTGAGTCAACTCTTTGTCCAATGAATTGGTGTTCGTTTGGTTCATATCTGTTAACCACGGATTTGAAGGTATGGGTCGTTCAACTGCTTGAGTAAACCTGACGGGAGGGGGAGTTGTTCTCCTCTCTAATAAGACCTCATTTATTAAAGTGTGTGAAGTAGTGGCCGGTGGTGTCGAAGACCGCAAATGAGACCAACTGTTGGACAACAATGAGTCGCGATTTTGTGCCAAAGAGTGTATCGAATGTTCGTTCGATTTGTTTCTCTTGTTTTGTGTTGAACTCGAGTTCTGTTCGAAGGGATGAGACTTTTCGGCGAACAGTTCCGTCTGTCTGACCAACTCATGCATAGCATTGTCTGAATCGAATGTACTGATAGGTGCGTCCCATATAATAGAGTTCTCATTAGAGGAATGGTATGAGTCGTTGTCATCTAATGTCAAATCCTCTTTAGTTCTACTCTTTTTTGTTGTCTTAATATTTGTCGTAATATTAGAATTGGTTTTTGGTTTATAGGGCAACTCGAGACTGGGTGGTCCGGCACTGGCACTCATACCTGTGCCCATACTCGACTCATTATGAAAAGAGTTGGCTCTGGACTTCTTATTTGATTTTAAATTTTTGTAAAAGCTTTCCTCATCGAAGGATGAGTCGAACACAGGTAGGGGCGGGGGTGGAGAGGAAATAACATTTGTGAGGTTCTCCTGTTTTGTCACTTTTTCGAAAATAACTTTTTTCTTATTTATATTTTTATTGGTTTCGGTTTCATTCTTCTGATTCTTCTTAACCTTTGATTTTGTATAACTTTTATCACAAATATTTGACTCTTTTTTAATAATAATTTCAGAATTCATTTGTTGTGTTGAAAGACATTTCGTTAGATTTGTTTGAGAAGAGGAACGGGTATTAGTGTTACTGTAATTGCTTTTATCGCTTCCAGAAGAGTCTCGTCGAACAAACTTTTTCTTTAAGAACTGAGTCCACGACTGTCTCTGATATATACTACTAGTGTTGACAACACTCTCACTATTAAGCTCTTCCCTTGTGTTCGAACCCCTAGAGTTCGTTACCTTTGATTTCATTTTTCTATTTCTCAAATCATTGTTTCGTTTATTATCTTTCGATTCGTCGTTATTTGAATAAGTGGTCAGTTTTGGGAACAATTTATCGGTAATGTCTTCGGGAGTAGAGTTGATATTATTTGATTCGAAAGCAGTCATCGCATAAGTGGTCAAAATAGGATAAAATGAAAAATTAAGAATTCGGTCGCCATCGAAGAATGCAACACAAATGGCCAAAAGTATCATAAATGTCATCATTGTTACCAAACAGTAGTACAGGACGGCCTCCCAATTGGGTCGGGGCAGGGAGTGGTTGCAATGTGGGAGTAGGTGTTTGGGTAGGGTTGCTATCAGTGCGTATTCAATCTTTTCATTTTCGGTTTCAATTAACAAAACTTTTTTAACACTATATTGAGTGAAGTCTGGAGTGAAGGCAATGTGAATCTTCCGGTTCTCATTAGGCCTCAGGTCAAATGCGCCACAATTTAACACTTTGAACCCGAATCCCTGGCATGAGAAAGCTGGTTGAGCTCCCGTTTGAGCCCCGATAGCAAACCCCTTGATTCTCATCGATAGCTTTCCCACATTGACAGCAGTGAAGGTTCGGTGAACTGTAAAAGTAGGCTCCAATGGAAAGGACCCCCCATTTGCAGACACCTTTCCTTTAGAACAACTCTTCAAATGTTTGTCCAATAATTCAAATGAAAGAACAGATTTAGAACCGGGCAATTGGTTTCCAATTTTAAGTATTCCATTGCCTCCCTGTCCCTGAAGTAATAGCGCATCGATTATCGTTAGGTTATTGCGAATCAACAAAATAGTGGACACAAGCGCTGAGTCGTCTTTAGGCGTAAAACTTATCGAAATCTTTTTTCTGGAATTTTGATTAACTAAAAAAGAGATTGAATTTGAGTCCGGATTGACTCCAATCACATCTTTGATGTGCTTTCGATTTGCCATCACTTCATCTGATGTCAGATTTGTTAAGTGAAAACTTTTTGGTTTCGTTTCCGCAGAATTTAATTCACTTTCTGTCCATTGCGTACGAAATCCAGATTTCAATAATTGAAGAATCGCTTCGGGATTCGGATAATCAGATAATAGAACGACTTGAATCAGAATCACTTGAGAGGAAGGGTTTTCAATCGTTATCTCTTTGTTCTATCATTTAATAAATTTAAAAATAATCAACACTTAAAACAACTTAAGATAACTGAAGACAACTTACGGTTTTATTTCCCACTCGAGTGATCGGGAATTTCAACAGCTTTTTATTGACGAGTCGGGGCCACTGTAACTGTGCCTGTGCTCCGATTAAGAGTGGACTCACGCCATCAATCAATAGCTGAAGCGTTACATTAATTCTAAAAAGTATAAAGAGATTAAAAATATAAGAGGGAAAGGTGTGATGTCATGGGTTGGAGGCTTAGTTAGCCAATTATGCCGTATCCGATTCTCCATATTATAAATACATACATTTTGTCATTTTCTTGCAAATTAGTCCAACGACTGAATAGGAGTTTATGTAATTCTTTATCAATATATCCGGTGTCCGGATGCAGACCAATGCCCAGAAGCCAAAGATGGCCGACCTCTTTGCTGGTGTCCAGTCCTGAGTAACACAATTTACCACAACTTTTGATTGGATCAAAGTATAACTTTCCGATATAGTTCTGGCCATATCTGACCACTGAATCATTCAATTGGAATGAGAAGCGTTCGTCTTCGGGTCTGATTAGGGCTGAGTTGTATTTGAGGTCATGAGTGAAATAACTGGTTATTCGAACACTTGATGAAGATATACGTCCGGGAAATGAGTTGGAAATCGATATTTTCTCCAAAACAAAACTTCCCTCAATTGCTCGTAAAACAAAAGGAATGGTTAGCCTCTCATATGGTGTTTCCACAAATGTCTCCCCAAAGTATAGGCCCTCCTCTTGAAAGCCTATTAAATGTAGTTTAAATATCGCGTAATATTTAGGCTTTAATATTGTTATCTGTTTTGAAATAAATAATAATTTTAATCAATTAATTGTTTTAAATATAATTATTAAATAAATACTTGTTTTTTGGAAAGACTGGAAAAGTCTAACTTATGGGAAATGACGGTTGCGTTTCCCTCAGCGATGCCCATCAGCTCCACATAAGCCTTACTCATATTACAGCCCCAGTGCTTCAGTTTGACCACAACTGGGTTGTTGTTAATCAATGCAAACGTTAGTGACTTCTTCTCCCCGAGTCCTATAGCACCGAAGTCTAATATGGTTTGGTTTAACGATTGGGGAATAAACTAATCAAACAAACAAATTATCATAAATATATGCAAATATGACAAACCAAATACGACACACCACATACCAGGTCAAGTTTACCACTGTATGCTTGTAAGGGAAGGTCGAAATAACTTAAATTAGTGTTCAAACGAAAAGTCGATTCTAAATGACTCAATTGGGAGGAAGGGGTGAATGTTATCTTAAGTGAAGCATCTTTTGAGTCCTGTGCGAGAGTAACGGTTCGGGAAACCAATACAACCTTTGGTTCAAAATATTAATACAATTGCTTTAAATAATTTGTATCAAAAACAAAACAAAAAATCAAACCTTAAAATAAGGCTTCGCCTCATCGGGCAGTGAAACAGAATGTATAACAAGAGTTGAATTGAATTTATTGTGTAAAACAAGAATTCGTTTTTCTTGAACTGAATTTGATTTTATATAGAATTGAGTTTCGGTTTCGTTATAACTTAGATATCTATTAAAGTATAACAAAAATTCATTCAATATTTTAATATTATTTTTAAAATAATTTGTAAAAATATTTAATAAAAATAAAATTTAAATTCGTTTTGAGTCAATTTTATTGATAGCACCGATACCTCCCATTCGAGTGAAACCAAATAAAATTTTAGTTAACAGTAATAAAAATTATTCGGATTAACAGCACTTATAGCGTAATAGGACTTAATTGAACACATGTTTAGGAGAAGGGGAGAGGAGGGGAAGTATCGGTAATAATGAGATGATATACAGTATAAGATGACATACCCTTTGAGGAGTTGAACGGTGTAAGGGATGGCAAGTTTGTACTGATTGTTCTTAGACTTAACCACAATTCTTCCGTTGCATTGCTTCGAACAATGAGTTATTTTATTTGGAATTAAAGTCACTTTTGCTATGTCTAAGGCATGGAATATATTTGGGGACACTTTCACGGGTGGAGTGAAGTCTATACTTAAAGCTTCGTTGACTGGCGTTGAGATAACAGTTTGAATTTTTATCACTTTTGAGCCCGAGTTCAATATCTGAATGGCTATAGTCCTGGGCTCGTCATGTGTTAGCATTAGACCGAAGTCTAATAAATCAATGTTAGAATATATGCCAACGGCTGACGACACCTCCACCTCTACGGGCAAAATGACGAACTGGTCATCAGAGCTGTTGGTTTTGATCCGTATATACGACGTGTGATTCTTTTCACTCCGACCTAAAAAGTTGGCTTTCATTATGGTCTTCGTTTCGAACGGTGCGATTTGCCACAAGTCTTTCGACGCCTCAGACTCACCGTTCGGTAGTTCTAAATGTAATCCACCGCCAGTTGAGTACATTTCGGTTAACTGTTCCCAAAATAAAATTAATTATATCTATAAACAAATCAACCATTCATTGAGCACCTGTAGTGTCGAACTGTGCGGGTTATATATATGAATTAATGGCGCATACGATGAATTGACGGGTACTTTAGCCCCAATGAATGGCCTCAACCGAAATGGATTCGGAACCCCTATAGCTGTGACCACATATTTGAAACTTCCAGAAGACGTGTGAACGTAAAGAGTGTTATTAACAGAACCTATAGTTCTCGCGAGGAATACCACTTCAAAACTGGCATAAATTCCCGACTCTATTACTTTGTCCTCAAAGAAGGAACAGTGAAAATGAACGGTATTTCCAGATATGGATAACATTTGGATTGAATTATCATTTTGTAAATTATGGACTAAAACGCGTTCAATATATGGAATACCAATTGGACTGAAATAAGACAATAAGACATCAATTAATGGTTAGTTTGAGTTCAAAACAATAAATATTCAATCAAATGAACGAACTGTTGGTTGAAGTGAAGAGTTTCGGGAGAAAAACGTAAAACTGAGGACAAGTCGGACGGCATGTCGTCTGACATCGAGTCATATCTCATATAATTTAATTCATTTACTATTAAATACAATTGAATTTATATTAAATTAAATATTAAGACATAAAAAGACATTTAGAGGACAGACCTGTTTATGAAATACCCCAACATTTGGTTAAAAATTTATTTAAATCCAAAATTAAGACTAAAAATATTGATAAATATAAAATACTTACAAAAAGTTTATTTCAGTTCTCTTTCCTTAGACTTCAGTCAAACCACAACTTATAATAATTAAATTAAATATAAATACTTACGAAATGGACAAAATTCGTGGGTTTGTTTAAATCCATTTTAATTTAAATTATATTTAATAAATTAAGTATAACTTTAAGTAAACAAATAATTGTATTAAAACGTGTTTTTTAAAAAATGCTTCAAAATAAAACACATTATTATTGGCTGTAAATAAATGATGTAATAATTTGGTTCCAAGTTTTTGGGAACTTTGGAGCCTTGGAACGTTCCAAGGAGCCGTTCCGCAACATTCTGTGCTCCCGCTCCAAAAGTCCAACCCTAGCTTAATATTTATTGTTTAAAACTATGCATTAATATTAAAGAAAATATTCTAAATAATTGAACAAAACCCCAAATGGTGTGACCGGTATATAAAAAGTTTTCCAATGCTTTTCAATGCATTCTAATGCAAGCGCGAGCAGTGAAGTAAACAATAAGCATTGAAAATAGTATGTTTCGGAAAAAGATTAACTTCAAGTGGCGCACAAATTCGATAGCCACAATCAGAAGATAATTCTTTTTATTGATATATCTATGCATACATAATGGTAACATATATAGCAGTCATAATAAAAAGGTTGTATCTTTACAAATTATGTAACTTTTTTAAAAATTAATAAATATTATCGATCGGATTCTAAGTTTAAACCCTCTGTACATTATTACCAATATGCTTCTAAACGTTAAAAAATAATTTTGACTAAACTTTTCTAAATATGTTACAATTTGTCTTTTTATCGGGTTTCTAGTTAAAATATTGCAAAAGATTTCAATGTTCTTCTAAATGTCAATAAAATTCTAGTGAATTATAAAAATATTTCTTTTTATATAAATTTGACTGCAGTACTTATATGTGCAAAATGATTGCTTTTAGTTTAAAATAAGAAAAAGACTTGTGCGAAGCATGCTGAGCGCAAGTACTTTCATTGGATAATCTTTTATGATATCACATCGAAAATTAATTTCAGTATTAGGTTTTTACAAAATTATATGCTAACAACGACAAAGAAAATGCACTTTTACTAATAGCGAGAATTTTAATATTTCACCAATAACGAAATTTGAGTGGGCTTGTGCGAAGCATGCGCAGCATGCTGAGCGCAAGTACTTTCAATAAATATCTTTTTACAAAATAAGTACTTTCAATAGATATTTTTACGACATTCTCCCAAAAATTAATCTCAGTATAAAGTTTTGAAAACTTATTTTAATAACGTTAGATGTCAAGCATTGAAACGATTTATAATTTGCACATTTCTAAAATTTCTATGTTTTTTAAATGTCAATAATTGAAATAATTATTATGGCTGATTTCTTTATTTATAAATGATTACTGAATTCAAGTTCGAAATAAGAAAAAGGACTTGTGCGAAGCATTCGCAGCATGCTGAGCGCAAGTACTTTCAATAGATAAGATTTTATGACATTCTCTGAAAAATTAATTTCAGTATAAAGTTTTGAAAACATATTTCAATAACGTTAGTCTGTCAAGCATTAAAACGATTTATAATTTGTACTAGAGCATGAAAACAGGAACAATTTTTAAGATCTGATCAGAATTTTTTAGGCATAAGATCAGATCAAATACAAGTCCGAACTCAAAAATTTTTAAGTCAGATCAGATCCGAAATTTAGATCCGAAAATTATATTTGAATTAATAAATGAATTTATTTTAAAAATCAATTAAATACATACAACTAATATTAAACACAAGGTTTATGTCTTATTTTAGTTAATAGTTTATTAATAATTTTTTATTTAAAACTTTCTATAAATTCTTTGGATTCAACTCTCATGTATAGTATATAAAGTATTTCCGATCTAATGAGTCAGATCAAATCAGATCCGACTATTTTGATACAATACTTCAGTTGTCCTTTCAACATACAGGTTCCAACTGTCTCGTTAGCACCTGTGTATTACTATATGTTAAATCTTAATATTGAACTACAGTTAAGGAAAATATAAGTATTTTTTTATAAATACACAATATTTTATTTAAAATTATTAGTAATTATTGAATACAAATTTAATTAAATACAAATTAAATATTCCAATCATTTTGAACAGAATTAAATAATTGAATTAAATTAGTATAAAAATCTCTATATTTATAAAATATTTTTGATTTAAACAATGTCTAAAATAATTAGTCAAACATTTAATATACTTAATTAATTAATTAACTAATTAAATATTTATATTCACAAAAACAAATATTTTTAATTATTTATTAAAAAACTTTCTACAATTTACACAAATTTTTTTTAACTGATTGAATTAGTAATAATTTTAGTTAAATTTCGATGAAAATGAAGTTATAATAAAAATGATTTATTTAAGAATTGTTTTAGCTTTAAATCACTAAAACTCACGTTTAAAATTTCAAATTATTTGAAATCTGCTTTTGTATTTAAGATATTTTCTGCAAATATTTTGCATATGATTTGATAAGAGTTAGGATTAAAATATTTTGTGCTGTATGTAAATGTAGTTCAATATTAAGATTTAACATATAGTAACACACAATCAAATTCGAATCCGATCCGTTTCATGCTCTAATTTGTACATTTCTAAAATTTGGTTTTTGCAAAAAAGATTTCTATATTTTTTAAATGTCAATGTAATTCCCT
>JAQFZR010000028.1:0-14272 GCA_034696065.1 Gustavia microcephala | reverse complement strand
ATAGATTTTTGGAAAAATAAAATATACTTTTAATATAATATTCAAATAATATATTCCTAACTGTCAAAACGGAAACAATAGATTTTTAATAAAAAAATAAACATATGTTGTATTAGTATAGTGATTTCTACACGTTTTTAATCAGATTATTAATCAAAAATTTGAATTTATCAAAAAATCAACATTAAAATTAATTTTTAAAAATAATTTTTTTATTTAATAGTTAACATAATTGATACAGAACAAATTTAGGTTTAAATAGTTAACTGAAATTTTTATTAAACAATTTATTTATTAATTTTTCATTATATTGTTTATTAAATTTAAATATTTCAATAAAGTTTTTATATTTAATATTTTTTGCCCTAAATAAAATAAAAAAAATACAAAATTTTCCACAAGTATTACTTTGATTACTTTGCACTTGAATTGAGTTATATATATAAGATTTACTATTGATTTTAATGAATTCATATAATTCACGATTCATTGGTTTATAACCAAATGAATCAAAGTATTCTATTGGTCCATTCTTTGGTAAAAATATAGCTACCCAATGAGTTCCGGATTTAGTTGAAGGATCAGTATTTACAATAAATGAACATGGTCTTTTCACTTTAAGTTTAGGCAAAAGATCCATTGGATATATACCACAAAATATTTTCCTTGAAAATTGATTTTGCTTTAAAAGTTGGTTTATTTCTAATGTATTCATTAAAAATCTGTTATGACATTACGATTTTTATCTATTTCAACATTATTATCAAAACGACCAAAACAAATTAATTTTAATGGTCTTACTAAGTCATTTGTAAATTTAACTTCAATTCTCACTGATCCGTCTTTTGAAAGATTTATATACTCAGTACTTGAACTACTAAAATCTTGATTAAGGTTGAAACAATATAGATTTGTGATTTCTTTATAATTCCTGTAATTTGCAGCCATAATACCAATACCATTTGTTAATCCTTGTTCATTGTGGAAGTCAAAATATTCTCGTTCATATGTGTCTGTTGTATAGTTAGGTGTATAAGGTAGTTTGGGATATGGTTCTCCATTAACATAAACACATAGAAAATTCAATCCATAGTTTTTAAATGCTAAAGGATTTAGTTGATAATCTCCAATATTAGCATTGTGGTCTACTAAACCAATTATTAATTGATCACATAGTTGCCCCATAAATATATTATCAATTGTAAAAGAGCTTTGTCCAGAATTTAAATTAAATAAAATTGTATTTTTTCGTTTTATTGGATAAATGGCATTTGAAATTTGTAGACTTTTATTTATAGCATTAAAAACCGGTGGACTAAGTTTAATATGTCTTACAAATAAACTAGCATCTAAGATTTTTAATTTAGGTTGAGTTGCATCAAGTTGAGGTATAGCTGCCACAGCTGGTGGACCTTGAACTGCAGCTGCAGCTGCTTGAACAGGACTTCCCATTAATGAAAACCTATCACTTGAATAAATGAAATTCAATCGCATAGAAACACCATTTATTATATATCTATTGGATTCAAACATTTCATTGAAAACCCGTCCATATAATTTAAAGATTTTACTTTGATTTGAAATATTTGATAATTCTCTATTAACAACATCTGGTGCTTCTGATCTATATGGTAGATACCCCCCTGATCTTAAATATGTTAAAAGGCTTTTATGGTCATATTTAGTCAAAATATCTAAATAGCTTGTATAAGGAAATGAGTTTGTTGATTGTGTGATTAAAGTGTTATTTAATGATATATCAACTTGACTCCAAATTGTCATTAAACCAAAGTTAATTAAAGAGTATCTTCCATTTTGATTAGCGGGATAATCAGAATCATCTTGTTGAACGATTTTGGCTTTTATCCATAAAAACATATTTTCCGGATCAATGAAATATTCAGCTGAACCAGGTATGAAAAATTCTAAATTATTACTAGATGTTATAGCTGCCACAGGACGAAATTGTATTGCATTTGAACATTCTATGCTATTTTGATAAAAAGATTTTTTAAATAAATCCAGTTCAGATTTTAATATTTCTTTTGACATATTAAGAAAATATATTTTTCACTCTTTTAAATATTTTTTTACGTCTTTTTTTAAATATTTTTGAATTTTTATTTTTAAGTAAGATATTTTTTTTCTTTTTATACTTTCTTGGCTTTTTAGATTTACGCCTTTTTTCATGCCTTTGACCTACTTGGTTGATTTTATCTTTTAACTTATCTATTGTTTCATTTGCAGTTCTTTTTAGATTATTTTTGAATGCTTTTGATGGTAAATCTCCTGATAAAATATCTTGAAACACATTTCTACCATAATCAATTGATTTATTTTTTAAATATTTTAAAAAAGGTATAGCATAGTTTTTTCCAAATCTTGTGAAAATATTATAACCTCTTTGATATGGTTTTCCTGTGTAAAAACTTATTTCTCTAATATCATTTCCTCCACCTGCTTGGAGTATGTAATAATTTTCATAATCACAATCATATACATCACAAAATTCAGTTTTTAACGACATTTATTTTTGTTTAATTAAATTTTTTACAATGAATTATTTTTAACTTTTTAGTTTGAACATTAAAGTAACCATAACTTTACCTGATTCAAAAATAACATATTTTCCACTAGAATCTCGTATTTGTATTTCAATCATATCAAAAATATGACTGCGCAGAGGAAAAAACATGATAGGATTAAACGTCATAGATTTCATAATTATGTTATTATCATCTCTTGTTTTTTCCAAAGGAATTATTCTCAATAACTGACTTTTACTATTACCAACATATGATTCTTTAATTATATTAGTATATACAAATAATGAATGGCAATTCCCATATATATCAACTGGATATTTTGCATTTGTAATAACTTTATTGAGTTGACTTTCATGATATCCTAACATTAAATGTAAATTCGAATCAAATGTTATGAATAATATTTCATCAGATGTTACTTTTGGACGTTTCAACTTGAATGATCCATTTATGATTGAAATATATCTATTTTTCAAATTTATATCCGGTAAAATTATATCTTCAACTTGATGATTACTAAAAGAGCTTTGTATATTATTTTGTACATCACTCTGATTTACAGATTTCAAAGAAGATTTTATCTCATTAAATAAATTTTCTATAGATGTATAATTACCACTTTTAATTTTGAGTTTTTCAATTATAAAAATTTTGTGATTAAATTTAAATTTTAAATACATATAAACATCTTGTGGTATATTTTGAACTGTTGATGGATAAATAATTTCAACAAGTCCAACTTCATATTTCTCAGATAATTCAAATGGAGTTTTATAATCGGTTTTATAATGAGATATAGTATTATTTTGATTATAATCTGATATAAAATTTGAAGGTAGAGTTATAAGAAAATTATTTTCCATTAGACTTTATTTAATTCTTCTTTATAAAACGATCCAATTAATTGATTTTTATTTTTATCTTCTATAATGAATCGAGGATGTGGTAATGTGTAGAGTTTTTTCTTAATTTTAAAAATTTCTTCAGTCCAATTTTTCATATATCCTTTCTCAAAAGATGTTTTTAACTTCAATAATCTAACTTTATCGCCGGGTTTCAAATTGGAATATGTAGTTAAAGTTCTCTTGTTATATAAATTGTTAAATACTATTTCTTGATTTTTTTTGCTTACATCTATTGGTTTAAATTTTGTTCTACTGTTAACTGTATTATTATAAGTTTTAATTATTTCCCAAAGTTTATTAATAAATCTATTGTGTTTTTTATCTGTAAGATATCTATATACTTTTTCTTTTATCGTACGATTAAATCTTTCTATTACTGGTGATTTCACTTCTGTATTTCTCATTATATACAGTTTAACATTATAAGTTTCAAGAAATTTTTTAAAAGAATTATTATCAAATTCTCTTCCTGCATCTGTTATTAAAACTTCTGGTATTCTTTTAGATTTAAAAATATTTTTAAACGCTTTCACAATTGAATCTGAATTTTTATTTTTTAATTTTTCAACAAATGCATATTTTGATAATATATCAATAACCATGAGTAAATATTTAATGTCATTATTATATTTACTTATATTTCTTATATCAACAAGATCAGATGCCCAAAATCTATCAATTTTACTTGAAACAAATTGTGATCTTGCAAAATTTATAGTTTTTTTTCGATTAAGAGAATATGGTAACTGTTTTCGTAACCAATTTTTAATATAATCCAAATCAATATTATCAATATATTTTTTGGCTTCTTGATAGAGTTTATCAACTGATGCATATGATGCTGATTTTTGTAAATCATAATAAATAGTTTTGAGAACTTTATTAATTGAATTTTGTTCTTTTTTGTTTTTTAATTGATTTGATCTTTTTTGCTTCATTATAAGGAACCCAATTTATATCATTATTTGACTCATCTGATGAACTATTTTGATTTGCATATATTTTTTTAATTTTAATATTAGCGCTGGTTTTTTTAAATCTCGGTTTTCTCAGAGGTGTTGAACTTATTCTAAATGGTGTATTAACTAACGCTTGGCTTAAAGGAGTTGAATAAATTGAATTTTTCTTTTTATTTGAGTTAGGTTTTGGTCTAATTGTCTTTGAGGATGAAGGTGTAGCAATTAGAGTTGATGGAGTAAATACAGGAACTGATAGATTAGGTTCAGGGGTAATTAATTTTTTAATTTCACCTATTTCACGTTCTTTATCATCTAAAGTTTTTCTTTTAAAATATAAATAATTTCTTAAAAATGATGAAAACATTTGATATTTTTGTTGCTCATCAATATTTGAATCTAGAATTTCTTTCATATATCTATCAAGTTGAGTTGCTTTATTAACATTAGGTGATGTATTGAACAATATATTATCAAATATTTTATCATTTTTTTCTGACATATTTATACTTGATTCAACTGGTATCATTTTCATCATTTTTATTTTTGATGACATTTCGAAATTGATCAAGCACTAATAAAGCAGCAGGTAATAATATATTTAAAAATCCACCTTTTTGTATTATTTTTTGTTTTCTTTTTTTAAGTGAATTTTTTACAGATAAAAAGTTCAATGTTCTTTTATATTTTTTTAATTTATCAAATTGACACTTTTTAAGATGAATATTTCCTAATAAACAATTTTTTGTAATTTCAGAAATTGCATCAATTACACAATTATTATATTTATTTAATAGTTTTCTTCGTTCTTTTATATTTTTACAAATTTTTAATTTATTAAGTTCATTTTCACATTTATTTATCAAATCCATTTAATTATATTCAAATATATATTATTTGAGTATTTTTATCATTGAAAATGTTTGAACGATATTTCACTTCTTCAGGTGTTTTTTGACACAAGTCACACAACAAATAACTATATGGTGCTTTTGTAGCAATGTTATATGCTTCAAATAATTTATTTGAATTCTTGTGACATTCAATACGATTAGATAATAATCTTATTTGTAGTTTTTCATTTGGGTTGCGCATCAGAACTATATAATTAGAATTGATAGAAATATCTCTCATAAACTTTGATTTAGGAAATAAATTTTGAGTTATAAAGATTACAGTTATATTTAAGTGGTGAGATTTTTTTGTAAAAATATCACTCATTAACTCATTATTAATAACCCTTTGCATTTGGTCATCTATAATTAAGAGATTATTCTTATCAGGTGTGAAATTTAACAATAAATCTTCGTTTAGTTCCTGTTTATATTCAATTCCTATGATATTCTGCGTATAAACATCTGAACACAATACAATTTTATCAAATTTATATTCAAATAATTCATTCAATTTTTCTAGTAAATTAAAAACAAAGGTAGTTTTTCCTGAGCCAGATGGTCCATAAATAATCCATCTAGCTGGATGTTCAAATGTTAAATTATAAAACATTTGGGCAAAATATACAACTATTACTTGAATTTATTAAAGTTTCAATTATATGATTTTTATCAAAACTTGAAATAAATGTTTTATATTCTGTTGGAAAATTAGAAATTTTATTTGTATAATTATTAAATATTATTAAATTATAAATACTTAAATAACAATCATCTAAATTGAATTTAATCTCATAATCTATTGGTTTATCACTCTTATCAATTAGTGGATTTAAAATAAAATTTACACTTATTTGCACAATGATAAAAATTAAAATTTGTAAAATCATGAAACAAAAAAACTTAAAATAATTTACATTATTTGTCAGCATATTTAATTTTTTTGAAAAATTACACATCACAAAATTATATTTAATAAAATAAAAATCCTTTTATAGATTTTTTAAAAATTTATTGCGTAATATAATTTACATTATCATAAAGTATATAAAAGCTTTTAATTTATTTTGTTTTATCAAAAATGGCTCTAATGAATAGTTGTGCAGTTGATTTCAACAATTTAAGAGTGATTTTCTGTTTAAATGGCTTTTTAATTGAAGATGAGTTTCAAATAAGTGAGATTGGTTTTTGGTCACGAGACTTTTCAGGAGTTGTGACATTTAATACAAATAAATGTTATAAGCGTTTATTGCCACAATCAAAAATAACAGCACAATATTTGTTGAATTATCATCATGGAATTAGATTTGATACTCTATATAAAGATGCTTTGAATCAATCCGATGTAATTTCAACATTAAAATGCATTTATAATCTTTGTTCAGATGAAAATGAATCAAGAATTTTTATTGGTTATATGATGGATTTACCTATATTAAGTTATCTTGGAAAAGCTGGACTCGGAGATTATGTTATAAACATAAATAACATTTTTGATATTAAACCTCCATCGAATGAGTTAATGATGAGTAGCGCAAACTATGGGAAAAATGATTATATGCCATGTAAAATTCATGAAAAGTTACAAAACGGAGATTATCCTCATTGTGCTAAAGTCAAAGCTAAATATTTGGGTGATTTTTGTTTAAAATATAACAAAAATATGGATAAAGTATGTTAAGAACTATATTCATCGAATAAATATCTACATTTTAAATACAAGAATTTTATGATGAAATAAATATTAAAATGTATATTTTATCAATTAATAATTAGAAATGTTCAAAAATAAAACACAATTTTATTTAAATAAAATTTTATTGAAGAAAAATTTATTTTCAATTTAATAAAATCATTAAACATATCAATATATATTAATTTCAATAATTCAATATTTATATATATAGTTAAAAAAAATATATTTATATTATATTATAATTAAAGTTATTTATATAGATATGTATTTTTATAAGATATAACCAAAAGGTAGTGTATCAATGTGATTTTTTTTAATATAGCGTTTGTCGTCTAATGGTGTGTGACATATTTTATTTTGTTTAATTGTATTTAACTTAAAACATTTATTTTGAATTCTTCTATTTTCAGCTGAAATAAACACATCTTTTTGCAATACATCATTATAATGTTTATGTTCTATAAATTTTTTAACAACTATATTTTGCAAACCTTTACATTTTTTTATATTTTCACCTGTAAATAATTTGTAAGAATATAATTTTGATTTTAATGCAATAAATTCTTCTATAATTTCACCTGAACATTCAACTTTCATAAATCCTATTTTTTTCTTATTCTTATTAGAATATAAAACATTATTTTCTTCATAATTTGAAAAATCAAAAAAGGTTTTTAAGTTAAATAATTCATTATATAAATTATCTACTTTGATATCATAAACAAAACTATCAGTATCTGTATAAATCAATGATAAATTTTCACCAAAATTTTGTTTGAATACATTATAATGAAACTCATACATTAAATTTTTTGATAATTCTAAAACACTATAACCAACAAATATAGGTTTATTTAATTTGACAATTGATTTTTTCATTTTAATTATTGCTTTATTTTCATCAATTATTCTAAATTCATCAAATAAAGGTTTTTTACTATAATTTTTTGCTTGATTTTCATTTAAAACCATTTTAACATTCACGTGATTTCTTACATTTTCACAACTTTTTCCAAATACACTGTTATTCATTAATTTCAATAAATCTTGTTCAAATTTATCTTTTGCTTTTTCTCTTAAATCAGTATTCAATGTTATGTATGGTTTAAGCCATTTATATTGTTTAAATGATAAAACCCTGTGAACGTTTTTCAAAATTAAACCTAATTCAAGATATAAAATTAAATTGTTTTGGTGTAATACATAATTTTTTTTATCATACAAATCAAGTATTAATTTTTCTGTTGGTCTATAATTTATACCATTTGTTTTCATTACATTAATTAGATTTTTTTGATAATTTGATAACTCATTTAAATTAACTTTTCTTTTTATTGGACATAATGGATAATCGGAATGCAATTTATGTAAATATGATGGATAATCCAAATCTACTTCTAATATATAACCAATTTCGTCATCTTTTTTCAATTCACTCCAATTAATTGAATCAATTTCTTTTTGTGTCAACCATTTGAATGAGTTTAAGGGTAGTGATTCAGACATTGCATGTCCATAAAGATTATTTGCTAAAAATATATTTTAATTGATAAAATTTATTAAAACTTTTTTATTTTCAAACATACCATCAATATAAAAAATATAATTCGATTGTTTTTCTTCATTAAATTTATTTTTCATGTGTTTATTATTTGCTGTTACTTTTCTTTTTGATACTTGACTAATTCCCCCCCTTAAGTTATTTTCCATGAATAAATACATTTCTATATCAGTAAACAATTCTATTTTAATTTTTGTATATTTAAGCATACAATTCCATGATAAAGATGGAATTGAGTAATAATGTAAAGCTTCTAAACCATAGATTTTCATAATTTTTTTTCTAAATTCATTGAAAACATCTGCAAGCAATGTTGTATCTAGTGTAACATAAATATCATGAAAATCACCTATATTTTCACATTTAAATTTATTCCAAATGTATAATGCATCATCATAGTCAGATTGTGTGATTTGTGAAAAATTTAAAGATGAATAAAAATATTTTATGGTGGGTAAGTGTTTCTCATTGAATTTATCATAATTATTCATATACTCATAGGGATAAACAGATTTTTTCAATAATTTATCTAAAGTTAAATTATCCAATTTCCCATATCTTTTTTGAAATAATTTTTTCGTTATTTTAAATTTATCTAAACCTGATTTTCTTAAACTCATAATTAAAGATTGTAATGAAGTTGATAAAAATTGATATGAATCTAAAAATTTTATATTATCCAACGAGAAACTTAAAAATTTTTCAAATGTTTTTGGAATTACTTTACATTTACTAAAATATTTTTGATTCAATTCTTTTAAAATTAAATTTGAATCAAAATTTTTCAAATTGTGTACAATGACTGGAATTTGTTTAGGTGATTTGAAATTTATATTACAAATCAAATGACTAGGACCTCTGTAACTTCCAGTTAAATGACAGTGATCTCTACATTTAATATCATATTCATTTATAATTTCATTACAAATATGACAAACTTTTGAAATATTAAATTGATTATTTTCTTCTTCAGATAATGGTTTCATTGTAGCTATTTTATTAATAATAATAAATAAATTTTTTGTTGAATAGAAAAGTTTTTCTAAAAATATATTAATTGTATTCTCACCGTGATATACATAATCATATATAATATCATCATGTTTATCAACTATAATCATTGAAAAGCCACATGGTTCATGTGCTTTGTATATATTAGAATTATCTGAAATATTATTATTTTCATCTTTTATTATTGTTTCAAAATCTAAATATATTGTAAATGGATATTCTGAAATGAAATAATTTCTTTTAAAATTATATTATATTATATAATTAATAAATTTTAAAAACCTATTTGATGATTATAGTCATTGAAATATATTAAATTTTCATTATTTAATGGCATTTTTACATTTGATGGTTTTTTATTAAAACAAGTAATATTATGTTGTTTTAATTTACTATTATTACTGAAACCTTGTAAACAGTTTCGACAAAAATGATGAAAAGATCCTCCACTCTTACCACAGAATCTGTTGAAATTTTTTATTAAAAAATAATGTTCGTTATATAATAATAAATCAATCATGTTTTTAGCTTTCATTTTCGAAATATAGATAGGAAAAATATCATTTACTTTATCCAAATCAAAATATCCATAAACATTTATTTTAATATTTAAATGTTTATTTTGTTTTTCAAATTTATTAATAAACTTAATATCTAAAGGAAAATTAAGACCATTTAAATTAAATTTCTTATAAAACTGTTTGTAATGTTTAGTATAATATTGATTGTGTGAATATTTTGTTGGGAATAATTTTGCACATAAACACCAAATAAAACATTTATTATCTTTATTTCGTATATTTATTATTGCTTTTTTCATTTTTAATTTATTTGGTAGTTCTGTATAACAACCGCCTTTTTTTCCATAATATGTTTTATATTTAGAAATATTAATATCTAATCTAAGGATTTTTTTCACTATCCAATTAGATCCGTTTACTGAATATTCTTGCAATTGATTTTCCAATGAATTTATTTTTTTTATGAATAATTTATTCCATAGCTTTATATGAGAAATAAAGTTTGTCTTTGTACAAAAATAGCCGAGTTGTTGAACTATTTTATTATTATCTTCTCTATTAAATAAAATTTGCACACAAAACTGAACTTTTAAAGATGCAAATTTTTTAATATTATATTTTATTAATTTTATAATGTCATTATTATAAAATGAAAAAAAATTATGAAGATCTTTATGTTTTGATTTATTTTCTAACTCATATTTTGATAAGAAATAATTGAATGCACTTTTTTTCAACTTAAAAGGTGAAATACATTCATTTATTTTATTTAATTCTACTTTTGAATTTTCACCATATTGATTTACTTTAGCATTAATATTATTGTTGTTATTATTATTCTCATATATTATATCTTTATTACAAATTTCAATATGATTTTGTTTATTATCAATGAATATTTTACATTTCTTACACAAAATTCTTTTATGAAATATTTTTTCATGGTTCAAATAATCGTTTTTAGTTGGTAAAATTAAATCACATTCATAGCATTTAAAAATCATACCTGAAATAAATAAAATATATGTAAAAATTATTTTTGAATAAAATATTGAATTCAAATATTGAAATAAATATTTATAAAAAATGTGTAAATATAAAGTGTAATTATGAAAAACTTATCAATTATCAAAAAATTAAATTGCAATTATAAAAAAATTCATTAATATTCAGTTAAAATTTAAAAATATTAAATTATTTAGAAAATTTTATAGAAATCTATTTAAATATTTCTAGAAATTTTTCTAGAAATTTTTCTAGAAATTTTTCTAGAAATTTTTTTGAAATTGAACTAGAAATTTTTATATTCAGTTTTTATATTTTTTTGGTAGAATATCATTTTTTATTTTAACTTGACATTTATCTAAATCTATCAATTTTTTGTTGATTAAAAGATTATAATCATTATTTGGTATTATTAAATTGTAATACTAAAATAATACAAAATATAAAAAGTAGCAATATAATATAAAATAATATTTCTCTATATAGATTTACATTTTTCTATTTTATTATTCCTTTTTGTATCAGTATAGATAATAGATCATCAGCATAGTATTTTATCATGTATATATTTTTCACTTTCTTTTAAAAAATATTTTTTGCTATATTTGCTGAAGAGAATTGAAGTTTTGTTTTAAAAAATCTAATTCCACACAATCCTTCACATTTGTGTATTAAAAGAATGATAAGGTTTATTTCATGTGACACTTTTGGCTATGTGTCCTTATACAGTTAAATACATTACAAAGGGTTAATACAAATTCTGAGATCACTAAAATTAGACTGAGTCAAATATAAGTTACAATGCTTAAATAAATATAATTTGATTATTTTAGAGTTTCATAATTACAAAGCTCAAAATCTTTTGTTTATATAAGTGAATAAATTTGAATAGGTGATATTTTACTGAATAGGTGAACTTTAGTTCAAACAGATATTTATTTTACACTGTTTTAAAAAATATTAAGATTATTATATTAACAAAAATACCATCTTATATATCAAAGTGAGCATTAATGAAACTTGTATTCAGAATTCTTTAAGAATATTTTTTATAAAAACAACAGTTTTTATACCCATGATCATTTTGTAACATATAATGATAAATTTAATAAAAAAATAGATAAATAAAGAAATAATTTTATTATAAAAATTTGTTAATTAAATTTTCTTTCAATAAATTGAAATAAATAAAAATTTAATTAAATAAATAAGTTATATTTCTTCGATTTTAAATTTCTATTAATTTCTATCTTATATAAAAAAGTGTAAATATTATTAATTATTATAGAACATAGGTTACGTTGCTATCAATATGAAAATAATGTGCTCATAAAAAATACATAAATCTCTTACATTGAGATTACAACCCAATAGATGGAAGATATGTTTTCAGAATTAATACATATTAGCATAACTTTTAAACTTTACACAAATTTTTTTAATCATTAATTAAATAACTATTTATTGATATAAAATATTTGAAAAATTTTAGTTTTTACTATTTAAAAAATGATTTTTGTTTTTTATTACATTTCAGTTTTTTTGAATTTTCTTTAGATTTGTTTTAACTGTTTAGTAAATATATATTAAGTTAATTATTCTTTGCTTAAATTTTTGTTGTACAAATATAATATTTTAAATATATACATTTTTAATATATACAAAGTAATGTAATTTTGATATATTATACTTTAAATAAAATATTTCTCTAATTTGATACTAAGATCATAAATGTATAAAATTAAAAACAAATGGGTGCTTGAAGAAGACTATCTATTATCAATATTTTTTATTATAATATCCTATAATACTATTAATTGATTTTTAAATATTTACAGTTTTTCATAAATTTATTATATTTCATAAATTTTAGTCATCAGAAAGTTTAATTACTGAGTTCTAATATATAGTTGCTTAAAATTTAATATTGAGACTCGTTTCTCGCGCAGGAAATTGAGCTTTTTTTATTACTATCGATGGGCGGCGAGAATTGTCTCAATATTAATATTATAGTATGTTTTTATAAGATTAAAAAATTCTAAATAATATTTATCGTATTTCAAGTTTAATTTATTTTTATTCTATATTTTGAAAAATTAAGCTTATTACACATATTTTTTAAAAAAATCTACTTTAATAAAAAATAAAACAATTTTTGAATTTCTTTGAAATAACATTTTATTTATTCATTTTTTATAAATTAAAATTGAATTTATAATTTATAAAATTTTCAAACATAAATTTGTTGCAATTTATTTTTTTCTCTTTTCTTTCAACTCCATTATTCCAGCGGCACCTTCAACAAGGTGTTTTAAAGCATCTTGCTCAAATTCAAACACAAAGAAAAATTGAGGTTTATCACTATTTTTCGTTAACTTATACTTGGCTACCCCTAAAGTACCCTCTTTGCTCGACACAAATGCATCCCTAGTAATATATTATTTTAAAATAAAATTCAATTTATTTTTATTTTTATTCACTTTTTCCCAATAATAATGTGGTTTTCGTAATCTGATTTTGTGGTTGCAACTTTAAAGGGGTCACCACTCGAAACAACACCTATTTATCGAAAATTACTACTTAATTAACATCAATTTATTTTACCTTTCTTAAACTTTTTGTTGTCCTTTGAAGACCGTTTCTTTAATTTCTTCACTTTCACGATCTTTTCATTTATACCAGTATCAGATGAATCACATGAACTATCATCATATGATTCGTCCATTGTTTTATTCAATTTAATTAATTTTGAATTAATTTTTTTTAATCTTATAATTGCTTTATTCATATAAAGTTAATTATAATTAAATGTATAACATAACAGAATATTTATACTAAATTTTATCAAAAATAAATCATGAAATAATTAAGTTATCACAATAAATTAAGAAATAATTAAGTTATCACAATAAATTATGAAATAATTAATTTATCACAATAAATTATGAAATAATTAATTTATCACAATAAATTATGAAATATCTCATTTATTTTTGATTATTTATTATCTTATAATAAATAGATAAATTATCATCCTTAGTAATCATTTTTTATGAGGTGATTTAAGATCATGCAAGGAGAAGATAATTTGATAATAAAATTAAGGATGACCATACTTCCCTTTCAAAGTGGTAAATTTTACCCCCCCCCCTGAGTTTTTGGCCAAAAATCCGCCATT